>CAEFZY010048315.1:0-118688 GCA_903066815.1 Brachyrhaphis roseni | reverse complement strand
AATAATAATAATAATAATAATAATAATAATAATAATAATAATAATAATAATAATAATAATAATAATAATAATAATAACAAGGCAAAGATCCATGACTGTTTATGTTTCGGCTGTACAAAGATTTTTAAAAAATTACTGTTTTGGAATTTTCATTAAAATATTTAATGTTTAGTTTATCATTAAGCAAATAAAAATACCAACAAACAAAAAAAATTACAATAAATATGTATTTGTGTAATTAAAAACATAACTTTGTGACCCACGAGAAAAAGCACCAAACTAACTGACTGGGATTCCTCAGAATCTGTCAGATTTTTTTTTTTCTCGTCACGCTATGTTCAAAAGTTCCTTCTCATCCGCATCAGCAAAGACAAAAACAAACAAATCTTCTGTTATAGAGACCTAGCATGCATCATATTCAGTCAATCACACCCTAGTTACCACAGAATAAGTTTAGTGTAGAGTATTGTTTTCTGTTGAGAAAATAAATTTAAGAAATTACTTTAATGCTCTAAATGTTTGTTTCACCTGAGCAATTAAAACAAAATGAAAGATTATTAAAATAAAAATGTATAACTCCACATTTAAATGTACAAAATGTTCTTAAGTGGGACATTTAAAAAGACACTACATTTAGGAATTCAATTAAATAATGTAATTTTTTTTAATTATTTGATTTCTTTAGTCCCCATTTGCAAAACGTTTGAGATACAAACTGTTTTTACTCACCTGCAAGGCCAGAGTGGTGTTCTCCCAAGACCTCCTTCCCACCAGACCTTGCTCTTTGCGCCTCTTGAATTTTCTGAAGTAGTCCTGTATCAGGAAGGTGGCATAGAACTTCCCCACTGTTACCTCGTCATCTAAGTGAACAGACCAAACACACCAGAAGCCTCCCGCATCAGGACCCAAACATCTCAGCGCTGATATTCTGCTGTAAGCCGAGCCGATGCCAAACACACAAAAATACCCTGGAGTCTGAGAGGAACCAGAAATACAAGGTACGAATGCCTGAATGTGCCTAATGATAGTCGACGCCACAAAGTGAGGGATGCCAAATGCAGAAAGTGTGTGTCTAAAGTTAGAGCCATGTGTTGGGGAATGCCAAGTATGGTCGTGTGTTGGTTCTGTCTGGAATCCCATGAAAGATCAACAGGGATTCTTAAACATTTAGCGTAAGATCAGTGCAGGGGTCTGTAATTAAAGACGGGGTTTGTCGGTTGTGTTTGTTTCTTATGCTTACAACCTGTGTCTGTAATGAAATATGTTGCATTTAGAAATGTTAGCAGATTTTAGGCAAAGTTAGATGTAAAATGAGGGTTCAGACACAATGAAGAATGCACCTGGATAATAATGTTTACAATTATTGATGCTAACATTAAGCAATAAGTCAGTTATTTTTTTCAGAACAGCTTAAAAATCCCAATTTAGTAATGGTTTTGTGTTTGTTTAAAAGTTATCAGTAAAAGCTCTCGCACACAGTTGTAGGGTGCTGTTAATTGCAGTTCTTAAAAATAAATTTGACTCAATTAAATCCTCTACCAGTAGTCCAGAGCTTTACAAAAAACTTAAGATTAGAGGCCAATTAACAGAAATTGCCAGTAAATTGCCCTTTATGCACAAATGCACTTCATCATCTCTGAACTATTTAACATTATTCAACACAGAAACGGGAAACATTTTAGATCCATTCAAATTGTTTTGTATGACTTTCTCTAGTTCTTGTCTTCAAATATATTTGCACTCTAAAGTACTGTCTGTTTGCCATTTAGTTTGGTGGATCCACATTTGTGCTTTGCCATTTTTCAGACTCGTGCAACTTTTTCAAACTTTTTCAGAACCTTTGGGGTTGTACCAAAATGTTTAAACCTGTTTCCAAAGTACTGAACTAATCCTTTTGTACAAAACACTACAGGAGGATAAGATGACCAATCTTTGTGGACAATTTCACCAGTCAATCAAGATATCATGCCTGGAACATTTTACAGCCGAAAGATTTACTGTGTTTATACAAAGAAAGATCTAATCATTTCCAAATGCATTTCAAAACTCTTCTGTTGCTTCATGTCATAGAAAAAGACAATTTGTCCGTCATGAATTTTGGAGAAAGAAAAGTTGATGTTTTGTTTTTTTACTCTTCTTGGAGCGACATAATCTGCAGCAGGAAGTGCATGCAACAGCAGAGCACGGGAAAATCAGAGTCAGATCTACACTATCGATCATGAGGGTTTGCAGAATGAACAAAGGATGTTCACTCCGGAGGAAGCTGTGACTACAAGCTTGTTTTATCTGCCATGCAGGGAGGCTCATCAGGTATGAGTCTGATTCCTCAGATAAGCTGTTGCTGAAGCAGAATGGGGAGCAGAGCGTCAAAACAAAGCGCAGCTGAATCATGGTGGGTAGGAAAGTTCCCTTCAAAAGTTGTTGCCACCTTTCTTTGACCCTCTTATTGCCAGAATGGGGTCAAGCAAAGGTGACACATGGAAGTGGACGCATTAGGATGGAAGTGTTTGTTACTTGAGTAGTTTGAGAAGAAAAAGCGTCGCTACCTCACCTGAAACAACCAGAAAGAAACTTCAAGAGGCTCTGCTCAGAAAAAGAACCAATAGCTACTGCAGAACTTAGTATGAGTCGTATATTTTTAATTTACACTTAAGAGAAGTCTTCTCTTAAGAAAAAATATCAGTAGTATTTCAATTAGATATTTTTGTGCCTTAAAGTTTTGAAGTTACTCATTAAATTAATAGTGACAAGAGTACATAAGCGGCCATCGGTTCTTTTTCTGTACTGAGCTTGTTGAAGTTCTTTTTTTTTTTTTAAAGAGGTATCACTAGTTTCATGCCACCAGACCAAAGCAGAACTACTCCAGAGAGCTCAGGGCGGCAGAAAGAGAAGAAAAACAATGCCAGCAACTGAAAGCGGAGAAAGCTGTGGAACAGAGACGCTTTGCAAAAAAAAAAAAAACAAGCATAAGCAAAAGAAAAGAGAAAAAAGAGAGAAGGATTCATAAATTAAAGCACAAAAACATGCAGCATGACTGATTCTGACTAACTAAAGCAAACAAAGTGCGGACGCTGCAAAATCTACTCCGACACAGGAAGTCACTTCTAAGCAGAATAACAAACATGGAGAAGTTTCACACACAGCAGATTTCTAACAGGAAACATTTAAGAAACGAGCTACGATAACCAAAAATAAATATATCTGAGTAATTTGGAGCTTTTGATAAATTAAAAGAACCCTTAATTTTTTAATACTGAATTGTAAATGCCCAGAATTGATAAGGCAAGCGATCAAATAAACTATTAGGATTGTGGGTTTAAAAATGTGTGGTTTCTCTGCAACATGCAGAGAGCTGTTAAATGATTATTACTGAAGGTATGTTTCTTGAGCATGTATTGAAAAATGTACAGACTCAACCATAAATGTTAATTAGTGACCCAAATTTAATTTGAAAAAAATAACATATGAAAGTTGTTTGCTTCTGTTTCCTTTAATCATATTGTGTAATATTTGTTACCCCCCATTCAATAATCTCATTTTTGTTTCTAACAAATACTCTGTCTATTTTAAATCTCTTTCAGCCGCATTTCACACATTTGTATGTTTTTACGTGACTGGGTCTCAGAAAGCGTTTTCCTGAGTGTAACGACCACTGACCGCCTGCAGGAGGCACTACTTGATCCAGCAGCTTCATGCTGGTCCTCTTCCAGATCTTCTTGATTACAGCTCTCAGCTCCTCGTTGGCTTGCTCCAAGTTACCTTCAAAGATAGTGAAAATGTTACAGTGGTAATAAATGAGTTAAAGTTAAGAACACCATCTGACAACAGACTCTAAGCTAAAGAATTGGGTGGAATTGAACTCCCTCTGGTGGCATAACATGGATCATGCATCTTTCTACATAAACAACATTATGACCCCTAACCTAACAGTTTTCATATTAGTTGTTATTGTTCTGCCATGCAGCAATAATCAATGAGAAAATAAAATAATAATTTTGTAGGATTTTGACAACCTTAGCTGTAGACTCACCCTCAGTCTTGATCTTAAGGGCGGTGCGGACTAAAGCAAACAAGGTGGCGTTAAACATGACGGTCCCGTCACTGTTGAGCGGCATGTTCATTGCCACCAGTCGCTGCAGCAGAATTCAAACTTTATATTAATTCAGACTCATCAGTGTAAAGGGAGGAGAGGTTTTTTTCTGCAAATATGAGATTGTGAGTTGTATAAACCCACCTTACAGGCGACTCTGTGAGGACAGAGCTTGCCAAACCCCAACGGAGGCTGGATCCTCCTCAACAGAGTGACCACATCAAGATGTTTAATCCTACCCCTAAGAACACATTACGTGAAAAGGAAAGGCATTAACAGGTTCCAAGAATTATCAAAAAAAAATAAACATTCAGGAACAAATTTTAATCAAAATGTTGTTGTTTTTTTGCCCTTACTTGGCTTCAGGATCATATTCAGACCATATCCTTTTAAATTCATCCAGATGGTGAGGGCCAAGAATGGACCAATCACGAGTCAGATAATCAAAGTTATCCATAATGACCGCAACAAAGAGGTTGATAATCTGAAACAAGAACATCCAGTATTTTTGAACCATTTCATCAATTGCTTTGCTGTGAAATCTGGTTGACTGTTAGGTCTGTGGTAAACACATGAGGGGCAATGGAAATGGTGTGACGTCCAGAGGAGTACCAGGAAGGCGCAGAGCATGTAGAAACTGATGAAGTAGATTATAGCAAAGTTGCTGCCGCAGGTTCTCTCCTCTCCCGGGTTGTAGTCGGACTCTGAGTCGCACAGCTTCCCCGGCAGACAGGCCAGCATGATCTCCTGCCATGCCTCCCCTGTAGCACATCTGACATAGAATGTGTCTTAGACAGCTGCTACACATATTTACTTAGTATTGATAATGATTGTGCCAACCAAAGTTGCAAAATGTCCAAACCTGAACAGCATCAGGACGGCTTGGGGAAAGGTTTGGAAGTTGTTGTTGCGGTTGATTTGGGTTCCGTCCACCATTGCTATTTTTCCAAACACCTAAAAGCAGAATCTGCTAAAGTAAGATTCAAAAGCTACAGTAACAGATATGATCTAAAAAAAAAAAAGTAGGGTATTTGGAACTAGCCATGTAGAGGATGAGAAAGTTTTTGTCTACAGGTTAGACAAGATTACCTGCATCCCGATGACAGCATAGATGAAGAACAGCATGGCTATCAGGAGGGCAACGTATGGAAGAGCCTATTGTGGAATACAAAAAATTAAAAGTATTATTGAGTTTCTTTTCTGCAGCGTATATCAAAGTTGTTAGAGTTTTCGGCTAAGCAAACAGACAAAATACTATGAAGTTACGAATTTAGACACAAATTGCAGAGACATTTTTCATGGCTGGACACATGATAACAGCTTTGCAGCAATAAGCATTCCTGCTAATCTGCGTAGCTATGTTTGACTTTTACAAGATCCTAGTTCAGAAAATAACTTCTTTTAATTATTTGTATAACTTAGGGAAAATTATTAACTCCCTTTTGCATTCACCTGAGGATTGTTGTAATTTCAGTCTCCTGGAACTGAGGGAGGGTTTAGATAAGAATGCAGCGCTCCTCCAATTTCAATGTGTCGAAGGTTTTTGTCATAATCTTAATGCTGAGCCAGAAACATTGGTTTCCAGACTCCATGTGAGAAACTCTATGACAGCCCAACTCTGTCTAATTAGCACAAAGCAGACTAAGCAAACACTGAGTTTTGTCTGATTGCAGAAAATTATTTTTGTTTCTGCGATAGCAGCTCACATCCACGATTTTTCCTTCTGTTACATTTTGCATTATATTGTTTCTATGTCACAAGCAGCACTGATTGTGAGATTGCAAATACTTTTTCACAACTCTGCATGCTCTAAGACTTCACCTGGAAAGACTTGATGAAGGTCCACAGCAGAGTCCTGATTCCTTCCCCTCTGCTCAGGAGTTTGACCAGTCGCATCACCCTGAACAGGCGGAAGAAGGTGATGGAGATGCGAGCGCTGTCCTCTGTGTTCTGGATGTGAAGAGTAACCAAGACACCAATAAGCAAACGGTACTAGCTTGTGCCGCAGTAGTCGGGGCTTCGCATTACTCATTCATTCATTCATGCAGTCAGTGACACATGCACCCATTCAATATGCATGAATGAACTAAAAATGAGCAAAAACCAACAAGGAGGTGGATCCAACAGCTGTTAAGTATTATTGTCCTGCTTTATGGCAACAACCAACCTGCATGCAGTCTTACTGAAAGTTACACCGCATAGCATTAACAGATCTGAATGACTTACACACAATGGCTGACTAAAACAGACAGAATATCCAAAAAAATACAGGCTAAACAAACCATGTCTTAAAACTACAACATGAGGATTAGCCTGACTTTGAACTAGACAACCATGTCACACTTAAACAGAAATGGTTGGCAATCTGCCTTTAAGGACTTCAGTCAAACATTTGTAATGTATAACAAAAACCATCTCCGTGTTATCCTGTGTGCCATCATGCCATGCGCCCGGACAAGATGAGATGCAGGGTCGAAGTGGAACTTATGCCAAAATGCAACAAACCAGAAAGAGCCATAACAAGACTGACAGTGAGGAATACCGACAATTCAAACACAAACTGTAATACTTAACTTACAACAATTTCTATAATTCATAAAAGCATCTTATTGATTTTTAAACAGTCTCTCGACAAAAACTGTCACAACAGAATGATGTGGATGCTTTTGCTTTCAGATGACAACAGAGGGATGATGTTCTTGACAAAAGAGGTGGGGCTTATTCTTACCCCTGGATCCTCTATCACCTTGACAACAGGAATGGCTGCCGACTTGAAACCAGAAGTCTTAACGTTAATCCGAGTTGCAGCTGCACAGCTTCAAACCATTCTTCACATTTTTACGCTACTTTTGTTTTCTACAACATCTTTTCACATACATGACAGGCAGAAAACTTTTACAATTTATCTGAGAGAACTTCAACAATGTAGAGCTTCTCATGCAAAAGCTTTGACACATCTAGAGGAACATCGAATGTGTAAAAATGCCTTGTAAACACTTTTATTCCCCTTAAACCTTATCATACTTTGTGATTATTCACTTAAGTATACTTCACTGGAATCTTAGACCAACACAAAGTGATGCTATGAGGTGGAAGAAAAATAATACATAGTCATTATTGTTAATTTGTTTGTTTTTACAAATTGTGTATTATTTATCTGTATGTAGGGGACACAATAAGAGTGTGGAAGAATTTGTTCTGTTAAGATGAAACTAAAAATGTAACTTTTTTTTGTCACTATTTGTGCCATAAGACTTAAACTGGACATCATCCCCATGGTGAAGAATGATGGTGTCAGTATCATGATGTTGAGATGCTTTTGTTCAGGATGCAGGTGAGATTTGGTAAGAGGATGGATGAGCTATTTTCCTCTTAATTAATAATTATACAGGACTTGTAGTTTATTATGTCAATTTCTATTAAAATTCTGTTAAAAAGTCTGAGGTTGTAATGTGACAAAAGGTGAAAACGTTAATGAGGTGTGAGCAACCTTTACAAGGCAGTGGGTTACAAAAAACACATGCATATCACAACTTATGAGTAAAAACATTTCATGGGGTAAAAAATGTAAAACAAGATCCAAATTATGTCCCGACTTTTGGTCAGTAACTAACCTTGCTCTATGTGTCATGAAATGCAGGCATGCTCTCGTGAAACATTCACATTTCTTTCTGTAAAATTTGCCTTTCTACACTAAAAATCATCTGCAGTGTGTTTATTCCCCCCAACCACTCACTCAGGATAAACCAACATTTAGCTGCGGACAAGCTGGAAGGAAGCATGAAACCAGCACTAATATGAGTCACAAACCAGGACATGGAGCGAGCTTGCAGCAGCAGCAGCAGCACTGAACGTTGTTGCTTTTCGAAGGGAATGCAAACGTAAATGCTGATAGCAAGTAAGACAGTTCAGCTCAGCTGCATTCAAAGACAACTGTTCAAAAGAAAAACAACATGGAGTTTGAACAGATGCGCCGACTACTCATCATCGCCTCTCTTTTTTTTAAAACAAACAACTGAAGTGGATATCTATGCGTATGTGTGTAAAATCTGTTGCTAACGTTGTGAAAATCCAATAAAAACAAGAAGAAGGTTGTGTTCTTGAATGCAACGCTGATGCTAAAACAAGGCGCTCCTGCAGGGAACGACACAGAAAAGACGTGTGAGAGATGATTACTTACATTGATCTCAGTGATGGCAATGTCAACCACGCTACCCACAACAATTAAGGCATCAAACGTGTTCCATGCATCAGCAAAATAGTTCTGCAAGCACAGGCAACAGAGACACACGGAAAAGAGGATAGAGAGAGACAAAAAGCAGGTAGGAAGAAAAGGTAAGAAAGGAAAGACGTTTGACAGATAGAAAATACATCAAAAAGTTGAGCTTCAATAAGACATGATGAAAGTCAGAGTCCTCCTGTCAGAGTTTGTGGGAGCACATGCCTTTAAAGTTCAGCAGTAGTTATTCAATTATTGTCATAAATCCTTTTTTGCTTGTTTATATAAATGCTGAAACTAAAAGAAGAAAACATATAATAAATCCAAAACATTTTTGGTTTCATAAGTATGGTTTCTGTCACTGAAACTTTTGCTTTTTACAGTGACCGACAGCTACAGTGTCGGTAACAAACTGAATATTCACGTGTGGTTATAGATTCTGACACACAAAAAGCCTTTATGTTTACATACTGGCCCACACAAAGATAGGACAGGAAGGGAAGGACAGGAAAAAGGAAACAGGTTTAGGAAAGATTCAAAGGAGAAAAGCAGTAACATCTGGAGGAGCAGGAAGAAGGGCTGACAGAGCTGCACAGTCTGACGTCTTTCTACCTGGCTGAGTATGATGTCGACTACACTGCCGATCACCACTAGAGCATCGAAGACATTCCAGGCGTCCCCGACATAGCCCTGAATACGGTGACATACACAGCCAGCAGGGAGGGGGGAGAGGCAGGGCACAAGGGGAGGGAGCATGAGGTACGAGGAAAAGGCAAAGTGAGGGCTGAACATCAGACTATGGGGGGGTGAGTATAAAAAGTTTTCTAACAGGAGGAAGCAGAGGGGACAAGATGAGACACTTACTCTGGGTTTGAAGGCAATGAGCTTTAGGATCATCTCCACTGTGAAGACTCCTGTGAAGACCATGTTGAGGATGTCCATGGCGTAGTTAAACAGATGAGACTGGCCATGGTGCTGAGGGGAGACAAGCTGATCATTAGAAGCATTCATTTCACATAGTTACAATCACAAACTGATCAATGCAAACGCAAGCAATGAATTTTTAAGGAAAAGTTTTTCATTTTCATAAATTTTACAAAAGTAGAATGTTTTTTTGGGGGGGTTTCAGCCCAAAACAGAAAAGTATATTCTTCTGTTAAGATGGCCCAGTAAAAGTCCAGATCTTTCTAGATTATGGTAGAGACATAATCCAAAAGACTTGCAGCTTTGATTACAGCAAGAAGTGGTTCTACAAAATGTAACTCATGCATGATGAATACAAATGCATGTTGGAGCAAACAACTGCATTTATATGGAGATTAAACATAAAATGACTAAAGTCAACTGGGTGCACTGGATTTTTATTTACTGGGGCAGAATGCACATGCATTGTGAAAATCATGTAACTTTTCCTTTTTTGGTTCATAATGTGTTACTTTGTGGTGGTCTGTCACAATAAAATCCCAACTACAAATAGTAATTCTTATGGTGGCAATGTGACAAAATGTGAAGAAGTTCAATATTAATTCAAGTGTTTTAAATTAGGATGATAAATCCTACCAGGAGAACTTACCTGAATAGCCAGACACAGCGTGTTGAGAATGATCAGGACAAACATGACGTACTCAAAGCCAGTGGAGTTGACCACATACCAGAACTTGTACTGGTAGGGATTTTTGGGAATGTAGCGGCGCAGAGGACGAGCTTTCAGTGCGTACTCCACACACTGGCGCTGTAGCGGTGTTGAGGGCGTTGCAAAGGAACAGAGAGACAAACAGACTCGTGATGGAAAACTAGAAAAGAGTTACGGATTCCTCTGAAGCCGATCTTCTTCAGCAGCCACCGACCTGGTTCTTGTCCAGCTCGCAGTTCTTGTACTCCTTCTCTCCCTGCTCCTGGAAGGTAACGATGACGAAACCAACGAAGATGTTCATCATGAAGAAGGCGATGATGATGATGTAGATGATGAAGAAGATGGAGATCTCGATGCGGTAGTTGTAGATGGGGCCCAAGTTCTCCCTGTTAGAGTCGATGGCCTTGTACAGCAGACTGTGGGGACAAACATGATCCAGTTACAACACAGAGCATAACCTGCTTTATTCACATAAATATTCCCCTGTGACACATCAGCAATAACTAGATAAATACATGTATTTAAGATTGCATTAACAGTCACCATCAGCTTTGATAGAGCTGTAAATATCACTTTGCTTAGGTTTTTGAACTGACAGTGGACCATTACTCACGTGGGCCAACCCTCAAAGGTGGAGACGGTGAACAGGGCCATCATGGCCATGAGGACGTTGTCAAAGTTGAAGTCACTGTTGTACCAGATCCTCTCCTTCACCATGGGCAGAGCCGTGTCCCCATTGTTGTAAAGAATGTATGTCCCCCTATTTTAAAAAACATCTTTAGACACTTAATGTACAAGCACAACACTGTCCAAATCTTTCAAAACGTCTCCTTGTTGTTTACTATTTGCTTCCAGGCAGCAAGATATTCTTAGGATATTTTACAATGGCTTTGATAGTTTTTAAGCTTTCTGAAGGTCTTTTCATCATACTTGTTTCAACTTGTCTATTCATTTCATATATTTACCTTTGACCTGAATGTCACCACATGTCAAAGGTCTGCATAGACAAGTGTGAGGGTATCAAAGGACAAGTCAAAAAAAATGTAAAGCTTAAGAAACAACTACAGCACTTAAACGATCTTATCTTCAAAAACAAAGATTTTCAAATAACAACATTTTAGCAAAGACCTGAGACCTGAACGATTCATTAGCCCAGCTGATATTCTAATACAATTTTCTGCTGTTCAGGAACACTGGCACTGACAGCCTGTATTATATAAGGACTTTACAATAAGACATTTAAAAGTCCAATTTAAAATCGGCTCTTTGCCAAGTTCCCTTGACGATGGACCAGGGCAGACCTTGATATTGGCTGCCTTTTATGTTTGTTTTTTTGGGGTTTTTTTTACAATTTTTCAAACAAAAATCATTAAGACTGTTTCTAATAAAATACTAAATTATTATACTAACAATTAGGCAGAAAAAAAGCCAAAAGCAAAATCATATCTTGCTCCTTGGAAGCAAAAGCAAAGTCAGAAGCTGTGACCCAGAAAGAGATGAGAAGAACTAACTTGCACTCATCTGGGCTGGACTTTGCATCATCTGTGCACCGGTAGAATTTACCCTAAAAACGACAAGGTAACACAACAGGGTTTAACATAAAATAATATTATGGCACAAATTTCATGCCTGGCTTTGTGCTGTTGTACCTTGAAGAGCTGCACTCCGATGCAAGCAAACATGAACTGCAGGAGGGTGGTGACAATCATGATGTTGCCGATGGTTCTGATGGCCACAAATACACACTGCACCACGTGCTGCAGAGGGACCAAGTTATGAACTGTCAGTTCAAATACACAGCTGCATCAGAAACAGAGCCACAGGCATTCACAGAGACACTAAGAACACAGGGAGAACCAGACACACTCATGTGGAGAAACACACAGGCGTCAGGCCTCACTGAGTGTTTGTTTTTACTTTCAGTCCTTTGGCTCTGTTGATGGCCCTGAGCGGACGGAGGACCCGCAAAACACGGAGGATCTTCACCACTGAGATAGCAGAGGACCTGCAGAGGGCGGTAAAAACCACAACAAGTTGAGATAATCTGAAATACTACTCAGAAAATCAAGTAACCTTGTCATAATCTATTCTGATTTTCAGGACCAACATGAGAGAAGACACGTTCCTGTTCAACTACAAGAAATAACTTTAACTAAAACTCAAACTAATCAAGTAAACCTACTGACAGAGTTAGGCAAAAATGTGATTTTCACCAAGAGAAACAAATCATTTATGCAGAGAGATGGGAGGATACATACTGAATGCCAAAGGAGACGAGAGACACGCCGACGACCAGCAGGTCTAATAGGTTGAAATAGTTCCTGCAGAATGCCCCTTTATGCAGGAACGCGCCAAATGCCGTCATCTAGACAAGTATGAGAGAAATATTACACCAAAATTTACACACAAAGACACAAACACAAAGCACAGAAAACAGCAGCTTGACCCAGGCTAATTTTAAAACTTAAGAAACAGTAAATTACTTTTTTTCCTTACATATTTTATCTGCGGTTGGATAAAGCTGTAGTATGTAACTTTTATAAATAATACATTTCTTACATATTTGTCGAAACTGTCACTATATCTTGACAGTATGGTTTGAGACAAATAATTCAGCTCCTTTGCCCTCTCCCTGTGCTCCCAGTGCTAACTAAAAATAACCAAACAAAGCCAGGAAGCAGGTCTTAGCGCTGTCAATCACTGTGTTGTGTGGTGCTACTCATCCTCCCTTTCCTCCGGTTACAAAATCTTATTTTTCAAACACATTTAGTATATTCCACAATTTTGTTTGTTCGGTTTATTCCAAACTGAATGTGAAACTGAGTAACTGATTTTTTGTCACCACTCATGGTATTTAGCGTAATCTAAATTAATATATCGTTGATTTTTACAATTTTATAATTAATCCTGGACCAATTGCAGCAATCAATTTATACCAAGTTTATGAAACGTTATGGTTTTGAAACCAGTACTGCAATCTAATAGTTTTAAGTTGTTTTTTAGGGAACTTTTTAACAAGAAGACACATAAAGTTCAAAGGATCCACTCTGCTGATTTATGCAGGTTTTTGCATAGAGTGAACACAGCACAGTGTTGCTGCACACTGCTGGTCAGCTGAGTGAATGAGAGGCACTACACTTTAAAAAAAATTTAATTTGGCTATTGGAAATTGTTTCTGGTTGGGAAACTACAGTCTGTGAAATAACATTTGCAGCCTCAAAGACTTCCTTGTTTTTGCTTTTTTGACACAGAGGTGTGTTTCATACAAATTATGTTATCAGACTGAGATCATTTCAATAAATACTAAAACAGTTTTCAAATTACGATTTTTTAAATTTTTTACAGAGGATAATTTCCCTCGTTGTTGAATCATGAGTTAACTGTGATTAAGAGTTTGGGTCAACCCCTGTATTATCTGCAATATCACTGTTTCTGTAGCAGCATTTTTTTCCATAAAGTAGTCAGATCATGCTGTACTTTTATCACATTTTTGTGTAAATACTGTGAAGCCTTGAAATTTTTTTTAACAAGTTTAACATACATTGATAATTTCATTCTGGCCCATGCTTTATCCACTTTGCTAAACAAATGCATTTAAATTGAAAACATACAGATATTCATGCATGTGCAGTTCTGCACACACACACTCTGACAGACACATGTGAGCTACAAACAATGCAAAATATTGACACATGACAAGGAGAGCAGAAGTCCTTACATTTATTCATTACACAGATTAATCCTAACATGGCAACACACATATCCTGTTTTGGGCTATTAATCTAAAGCCTTTGCAAAGGAGAGTTACCTGACATGCAGCGAGAAACGAGATGGGGGAAAGGACTGAACAGTAACTGTGATCACCGTAGATTATTTCTGAATGTTGAATCATTAAGTTTATTATCTGCAGAAATGCTAAGCAATAAAAATAAATAAATAAAATAAAATAACATTGACTCTAATATTTAGTCAGACGGTAAAGTAATTCAGTGCTACTTCATTGTTACAAAAAGTAAAAAAAAGAGAGAAAAATGTAAAACTACTATATTTTTTTGTTTTGTTTTGTTTTGTTTTGTTTTTTAAAACGTTGAAAACTCTGTGATGTTGAATTACAAAAGCGATTTTATTCTGGAGATCTTTACTTACTTCTACACTTACGGGCACCCCTGATAAAGATGTTAGAATCCTGAAAATAAATGCATTTTCCTTTAAATATGTTTATAATTATTAATTTTTCTTAATAATTTTTAAAATTAAATCTTAATTTGAGACAATAATTGGAAAAAAATACCACGTAATTTTTTTTTTTTTTGCAACAGTGGGAAAATGAATCAGACTCTCAACAATTTATCCTGTCGGGAACATATACTAGAAAATAAATGCAGCTGTTATAATTTTGGTATCACATCATGCCATTTTCAAACAGAGAGTCTAGAAACTTTTCATTAAATCTCAAATTTTCTGATGTGTATCTATGGCAACAAAAAATTATTTTTGGCCATTTTTCTTTTCCATTAAAAAATAGCTACTTGTTTAAACTTGTGCTACTGTCACAGTGATTTTGACCTGACATTAACAGGCTAATAACTGGAAATGCAAAAAGAAAAGCTAACATGTCGAGCTATCACAGCGAGGTCGGTGTAAGGAAGACAAATGAATCTCTAGAACTGCAGCAAAAAAAAATCTTGCAGTCACCACGTCTCTATTACTATTAATTTAGTTCAATGATTTTGTGCACATCTTAATCAGGGGTGCTAATAATTGTGGACAGCGATGTGGCTAGAGATGATTAGGAAACGTTGGCTATGAAGCAAAACGTGTTTTTTGACAGACAAGGAAAAAAAAAAACGACATAAAACACATAATTTCCGTATCGTAGTGTTGGGACGACAAAACGAGCAGGCAGCCATTACTTTCCTAACATTTAAAAAAAAAAAACGACGAGAGGAAGGACATTTGCAGCAAGCTGAGAGGTGCTGTTGAGGCGGTAAGACAGTCGCTATTGTTTACCTTAATAAGGATCTCAAATGTAAACATACTAGTGAAGACATAGTCTGCATAGCCTAGGATCTGAGAAGGCAATCAGAGTGACATAAGCACGCAGGGTTACTGAAGCTCTACCCAACACAGCACAGCACAGCACACACAGGACATTTACCTTCAACAGGATCTCAACAGTAAAGATTGCGGTGAAAGCATAGTCAAAATAACCAAGTATCTGCAAAAAGCAATGCACAAGTTCAAGTCATTGCAGGTCAACACACAAAGTGGTCTATTAAACACTTGTTGCTGCAAATAATGTTGTTTAGACACATACAAAACAAAAGCAAATCTCCACATAGTGAAGCTGAACTGGGTAACGTCTGAATGTAGAAGCTGTTTTTATAATCAATCACTTCATCAGTCTTAGTGTAAAGGATAAAGTTTGGAGGTAGAGGTTTGATTTTAGTTTCTGTCTGGAATTACTGCTGGGAGGAAAGGTCTGTGCAGTGATTTCAGGAGAGACAGATTTACTTTCTCCAATGCACAGCACAAAAACTCCAATGTTATTTATGACGTGTTCCTGTCACAAACCACCAAATCTGAGACCCGACAGTCCGTCATGGTGGAATCGGTTAATAATACCTGTCAGCTTTCACATTTTCAACCACTTCCATCTGTATCAGATGTGTTAATCAAGGGCAGGAAAAAGTCTATTCAATGAGCAACTTTGCAAAGTGTGAATGCATGGCTGTGGATATTTAACAGCTAACTAGTGATTGTAGTCCTATGATATTCTGATAATGTTTAAAACTGCTAATATTTTCCTGAAGGTTCCAGTTATCACTGGGATCATCCCACATTCAGGATCACCAAAGTGCAGCTTGCTGCGGTTTAGAGAAATACAAAAACCTATCATCACACCACTGATTGAAATTCAGAAGTGACTTCAATCAGTTTAATAAGGAAGGAAGCTTTTGGGGAAAAAATTTAATTATTTAGACATACTATAACAGACAAGTAATCTGGCCATGTACATTGTTTTGAGAATATATAACATTTTTGCTACTGAAGCAGAGATCTAACAAGTTAATGCCAGTTTTCTCAACTGAAGCATTCATGTCAATGTAATAAACAGACTAAAGACGGGCTTCATCCCCAGCTGTGCTTCTCCTGGCGTGTGGTAAAGTCCTCTGTGGACAAGACTCTTCATTAGATACAGTTAGCACATCAAGCTTCCTTCACACAGGTCAATGTGGCTTTACGTACAATGTTGCGAGCGGAGAAGTTGCGGATGGGGTCCTCGGCCGCCAGGGAAACGGAGCTGAGCATGATGAAGACCAGGATCAGGTTGGTGAAGATCTGATGGTTGATGAGCTTATGGCAGAGCACACGAAACCTGCAGAAACAGAGGAGACGGAGGGAGGAAAATATCAGGTTGCTACATTTTAGGTTTTCTTTTTCTCTGTAGCACCAAACATCGGACTCACGGGTTGGTGCTGCTGAAGATGAAAAACGCACTGCCCTCTGGGATGGGTGGGGTCTTCTCCTTCATGGTGAGTTCAGAGAGTCGCTGGGGCCGGGGGCCTGGCGGGGCTTCAGGGAGCTTCCTATTATCATCTTCATCTTCATCATCACCTGTAAAACAGTAGCTCAGTATCATAATGCTTGCACCATAATAAAACTACCTAACTAAAAAATATAAACATGTTTAATCACAAAAGTAAATATCTAGATTATTTCTTTGCTATATTGATTGCATTGCTGATAAACTCTGTAGAAAGAAAATAAAATCTGCATCTATTTTCCTTTATTTTTGCATTTCCTGCTGTTATTTTTTCTTCATTTAATTATGTTTTCCATTTTATGAGCATTATTGATTCCGAACATTTATTTGATTTTTGTCATTTCATTCCCTCACAATTATTTCATTATATATTTTCTCAGTTTCTTCTTCTTTTATCTTATATTTCCTGGTGCATTTTGTCAAATAGGTATAATAGAAGTTACATGTTTCATCTGCTAAACAAGGTTCTTCACCTGGTGAGTCGACGGTGGTATACGACTCTTTGTCCCCGTCTAGCAAGGCCTCCGTTGGCATCTGGAAGATGTTCAGAATAATTTTGGTTTTTTTACAGATTTCTTAATACAAAAAAGGAAAAATATCTAACACTAACAGAGTAGTGCTGGGATTTGGTCATGAAGGCTCAAGCTAATTAGCATTTTACCGTTGTTTTCCCGTCTTCTGTTATTTCAATCCTCTTCTTCTCTGTGTTTGAGTCCCTGTTGGCAATGAATAAAGTTTAAAACCTCCAATGTATTATTATTTTTTTTTTTTGCAGATGGAAATTTAAAAAAAACTGTAAAATATGTCAAATGAAAGCTTGGTGAACCATACTTAACACTATTCTTTCTCTTTTTGGCCTCCTCTTCCTCTTTCTGTGCTGTGTTGAGGCTCTCTGCATCAGCCAGGTTATCAACAGCGATGGCCAAGAACACATTCAGCAGGATGTCTGACCAAGTGAGTTACAGAAAAAACAAAAACACTTACCAACATTAAAGAAAAAATCAAATAAAAATCTCCACAGGCTTCATGGAAATGGATCAGATCAGTTAAATTAGCTTTTTTTCAATTAGGTAAAATTGTAATTTCAGCTAAATGTATGTGACCGAATATAAAAACATGCCACACTTATCAGATTTATACCTGTAAGATATTCAACAATCATTCGTCATTTTCCTTCCACCTCACAGTTATGTTTTACTTTGTGTTGGTCTGTCACAGAAAGTCCTAATCTAAAACAATTTGTGTTAATGTTCAAACTCAAAAAACTTAGTGGGGGTAATTAATGTTTCAAGCACTGTCTGGGCAATGTGAATATGTGTACATTGAGTAGGATACAGTTTCCACAGATGAAGAGGATGATGAAGTAAATGCAGACCACCATGCCAGAGGACGCCGGACCACCGTACGCCATGATGCCGTCATACATCACGGTGTTCCAGTCCTCGCCTGTCAGGATCTGGTGAACAGCGTGAAAAATATGTATTAGGAGAACAACACTGAAGCACCTGATTCTGGTCGAACCGCATTATTCACAGTAATTATTCCCAGATATTGAAAACGAATGTCATACATTGCCACAGACTGCAATACCTAAACCCCAGTGAATCGTACGACATGCTTGATATGTGATAAAACCCTCAGTTCGTCTCTGATTCTGGCAAACACAAACCTGAAACACGGTGAGGAGGGCCTGGGGGAAATTATCAAATGTGCTTCTTTTGGTCACCGTCTCATCAAAGTTGAATTTGCCCCCAAAGAGTTGCATGCCCAGCAGGGAGAAAATAATGATGAAGAGGAAGAGCAGCAGCAGCAGGGAGGCGATGGACTTCATGGAGTTGAGCAGAGAGGCCACCAGGTTACTAAGAGACGCCCAGTGACTGAAGAAGACAGAGAAAGAATTTAACTCGCCTTCTTTCTTTTCCCCCTTTTTTCCTTCTTTATTCCTTTTTTCTTATAGAGAAAAATAAAGTTTAATAAATGGGGAAAAATAGCAGTTTGTGTACTGTGTCTTCAATCTTAAGCAGCTAAGACTGAAACACACTCTTACCATAAAACACTATTTGATTTCCCTTATTTGAGTCTCTTTTCATAGCTCCATATGCCATTTGAGTCTTTTTTTATTTCTGCTTTTATTTGTGCAGCAGACTTTAGCCTTTGTGACCAAATATTAGTGTAAAATATGCTTACCGCGTAACTTTGAAGATCCTGAGGAGGCGTACGCAGCGTAAAACCGAGATCCCCAGTGGAGACATGACGGCCAGCTCCACCAGGATGGTCTCCACGATTCCTCCACACACCACAAAACAGTCAAAGCGGTTGAACAGCGACACAAAGTAGGCCTGGAGCCCCAAACTGTACATCTTCACCAGCATCTCCAGAGTGAACAAAGCCAAAAGAACCTTATTGGCTACATCTGGAACAGAGAGAGAGAAAAAAAGGAATGCTTTTTGTAGAAATGTAACGGTTGTAGTATATTGAATTTCATCATGAGGAAAGTAAAGCAAGCAGAACGTAAAAAGTAAAACAGACACCTTGTACTTCTGTTAGCCATTCGGGCTGGTTGTAGTGCTCTGACGCGATGGTGAGGGTGTTGAGGAACACCAGAATGATGACGAGCCAATAAAACGTCACGGATTTCACGGCCGCCCTGCACTTCCTGCGGCAGAAGCGGTTCCACCGTCGCCACTGCCGACTGACAGAGAATCAGTTTGAAATATTTTCTCCGTCAGCTTAGAAAATCTAAAGGGAAACGTTACGCAACATGCAAAAGGATCATTTGTTGAAATCAAGGAATTCTATCACGACAAATACGAGTGGATCAAAACCGATCAGGAGCAGACGGCTGGATTTTAGGGCAACATGGAACAGCGTTGAATTGCTGGTGCCATCAGGGAAAGAAACATATGGATGAAAACAGCAGGGATCAGAATGATTCAAATACGTGACCAGAATCGATCATGCACAATGAGAAGAAGAGCATTGCTACCATGCACCACCACAGCACAGTACTAACCTGCACTTTGATTTAGTTATTTTCTGACTGGTGGAAATAGAAGACAAGACATTTTTTTTTATAAAAATGGGAAGCCCTGTAAATCTCTAAAACACGAACTCGGTAGTGGAATCTTCAGCTTATGTCAGCGTGATTTGATTTCTGACTGCGTTTCAGAACTTGCTGCCTTGGTGACCATTTTCCCTCTAAAGGGAAACTTCTTCATCAGCTGTGAGCTACTTGATGAAAAACCTTTCGCATAACTGATTTGTGGTGAGATGTGTCAAACTCACCATAGCGGTCCACAGCACATAAATTTGTCCTCTTCTCCATTATGGTTGTCTGTGGTCGCCGACTCTGTCTCGCTCGTGGGCATGCTGGCTGTAGAGTCACACACACACACATACAAATGTAAAAAAAAAATTAATTGCATGAAAAAGCTTACAAATTTTATGTGATTTACAATTTTATTTTAGCAGCATTTCTTTTTTTAAATAAAGCGTTTTTCTTTATTGCCATTAATTCCTTCGTGGTTTAGCTGAACAATAGGCTTATGAAAGATGTACTTTTTATCAGGTTCTTGACTTTTTCGAAAGCCAACATAAAATGAAACAATAGAAGCGTAAAACTGAGAAACACCAATTTCTTTTAAGATGTTGCAAGTTTTTTACTTGCATCTTCTCTGCATTTTGCGTGTGGGATGCAGAGCCAGTGTCGTGGTCTCTCTGATGGTCGCAAATTATTTTTAGAGAAAAGGGGGAAAAAGCTAAACTATCTGTGTGACGTCTTCACAAAGTTAACAGGGAGGACAAATGTATCTAACCTAGAACAGAATGTGCTGACTGTTATCAATTACCGGTACGATAGATTATTATCAAATCAGATTAGCAGATTTTAAAGCCAGATACTATATATCAGTTTATCACAAATTAGGCTGATCTCTGATTCCCTGGAATTGCATCAGAGTAGAAAAGTTATTGTTGCAGAAAATATGTTTTAAATTATCTGCATGGGAAAAAGTCATAACAAATGCATCAAAGTGAAATAAGCTCATTAGTTGTAATCCAAATATCTGAACGTCTAAACGCACTGATGAAACGTAATGCTTTACAATATTTCTATATACTGCAGTAAGTGTTGGTTTTGATAGACATGGGATCAAAACATTTATAAAATACTGAAAATGGAATGATTCGTGCATGCAGAAAAAACAACCTTACTGATAAATAATGAATATGTTCGATACGACAATGAAAGACGAGCAACCTTTACACTGACACTTCTGATTCAATCCAAGCAAAATATAATTTGCTAAGTAAAATCTCGGGGCAACATTCCAAAGACACATTTATACCCATATAAAAAAATCTCACGTTAGATTTGTTTTTTGTTTTTGTGCTGTTTCCTTTTTTCTTTTCAACAAAATCACCACTAAGTGGCCCATTTTCTATTAGAAACTCTTCAAAACAGGAAAATTAGAAGAAAATGCGGTTAAGATAAGGAAGATCTGGGTTTAATCCTCATTACCCAGGACAGAACCTAACTCCAGTTATAATTGGGGTAAATTGTTCTGTTTCAAATAATTATATTTGCAGTTAATTATAACTGCTGAACCTATTTGAAGACTATTACACCTTTGACTGTGTACTCAAAACCAGTATGACGGCTTTTATCTGGCTTTTATTGTAACTTTTCACCAGTGCTTGTACAATGCTTATAGAAGAGTTTACTTTGGAAGATTATCCACCTCTAAATAGACATTTCTTTTGCATCTGGTAGTTTAAAATCACTTCAGTTAATTTATTTTATTTGCTTTTTTTGCTTAAAATATACTCTTCCTGCACTAGAATATGACTTTAGCATTAAAGAAAATGATTAAAGATGAGGATGATGATGATAGGGAACATGCACGATAAAACAGCATAGAGAAACAAAGTGCACAAAGCATTCAGCAAACCAAGCCCATCAATGCAGACACTCTTCAGGACGAAGGTGAAATGTCCTCATGAACACGCACAGGGGACAGATGAAGTCTTCCCGACGCTCCCGCGCTCAAGTGCACACAAATACATTTACCCTGTGTCTCTGTGGACTGAGAGAACCAGCCAAACTTTCCTTTCTTCTTCTCAGTGAGGTCAGCCAGCGTGACCCCTTGGTGTTATCAACATGCAGTTCACACAGCCAGACAGCAGAGGAAGCAGTGAGTCAACACAAAGCAGAACAAGAGAAAGGAATGAACAGCTAGAGGCAACTTCAGAACAAACTACTGATGCAGCTACAGTATCCAGAAAATCACTGATAAACTGCAGAAAAAAATATTGATGATTTAAATCTGTCCATACTGTGGAGTATAATAAAAAAAAAATAATGACATTCCTTCACCAGTAACTGATCCACGGGTTGTTATTTATGAGATTATTAGTTACTAAACAGTATTAGCTATAATGAAAGTCAATAAACCTGACTAGTCAGATCTCTCCGCTCATGATTTCTGGACACAATAACCACATATGACATTCTAAAACTGAGGATGATTAGCTGTAAACAAAACTTAAGTGAGAATGTGAAATACAGGAGTTAGGGAAGTAAACAGTTGTTAAAAACAAGAAAGACGTGTGGCAACATATGGGAGGAAGAGGGGAGGAAAAGAGGGAACATCGGATGTTAGCGGCATTCTACAGGCAGTATTTACAAGACACCAGGGGCGCCGCCAGGAATCTTGGGCCCCATGACCAAAAAAATAAATAAATAAATAAATAACGGAGGGCCCCCTGTTGGTCAGGGGTCCTTAGAATTGTCATAACTTTTCCCCCCATACGGCACCCCTGCAAGACACACGGACACACACACGCACACTGCAGGAATCAAGGAGAGAACATTAGTGTGTTATCACCTTAAACAACAACAACAGCAGCAGCAGCAGCAGTGGTAAAAGCAGTGCAGATACTGGAGAACATGAACACTGACAGGTGCATGTGAACAGACTGCAAGGTGCAGTAGGGCCATCAGTGCACAGAAGATGAGATTTGTATGATTTTTTTGCAAAAAAAAAGAAAAGATGGTTCCTGCACCATCCCAAGTTTATTATGTAACCGCATAATTACTGATTATATAAACAGGGCTCTTCCTTCATCTGTCTTTCAGATGTCTACGAAACAAAAAAAAAAAATCAGGTAAAAATTACAAAAGTGAAATTATCCAAACTTAAGGTTTTAGACGTATTTTTGAATCCTCCAATTTAAACTTAACATGCGTTTGTTGAGTGGTGAATTGATGGTGAAAATTCACAAGCATTCAGTGACTTTGAAAGACTGAAGAAGAAAATTATGCCACAGTCCTGGGCGGATTCCCTCTGCTGTAATACACGGAGCAAACAGCAATCAAAAAGATCCGGCTAAACTCACGATTGCGCTTGCCCTCCTCGTCCCCCTCCTCCTCGTTCTCGGGGTCGATGTCCTCGGCTTGTGTGATCCAGTCCAGGTAGCCCTTAAGGTCCTCCTCCAGCTGCTGCTTCTCGCGCAGCTTCTGGAAGTCGCCGCGAGCTTTGGCCTTTTCACGCTCTTTGGAAAACTCTCTGCAAGGAGCAAAAGAGACAACACACAAGCCTGATTAGGATTTTTTTTTTCACTTTTCTGTCTGAAAAGCGGAAAGTAAAAATGTAAACATACCCACTCAACACTCCCAAGACCAGATTCAGAACAAAGAAGGATCCAAAGATGACCAGACTGACAAAGTAGACCCACGGCAGCTCAAAGCCCATCGCATCATTCATCTGCATTGGGAAATGTTTAACCAATGTTAGCTCACTTAGGGAAATATTTGCCTAAGTATCTGCTTGAGACAAAAAAAAAAAAAGAAATACACGTAAGTAAAAATATTGATTTGGGATGATGTGTTATGATCTGTAGGTGTTTAGATTTCTGTGTTTCCAGTTTTGATAATTTCCTTATTATTATTGTTGTTTCTGTTGTGCCTTTTCCTTTGTACGTTACTTTAATGTTCCTTATATTGGTGCTCCTTTATGTATTGTTTATGTTGGTTACAGGTTTTCATAACATTCTATTATATTTTATAGGCATGTCATATTATTCGCTGTGTAATATTCGTCCTTCATAGAAATTGTTCAACTACTTACAGAGGAACGCAAAAATCCCTTTAAGTACAAAAATGAAGCAGTGATCAAAAATGTAATGGAACATCAAAGATTTTTAAAACGTTACATAAAATATAAACCTATTTACATTCTATTGAAGTAGTAACATGTCAATCTAATACATTTTAGTAAAAATCCAACCTTTGGTTTGATTATATTTATTTAATATTGGGGGAAAAATTGCATATTAGGAAATAGTTAACAGTTATTTTTTTGATTGTTTTACATTTTTGAACAAAACTTACTAGCACCCCTAATGAAAAGAAATGTACTTTTTCCAAATTGATCAAAGAGATTGGGAACTTTTAGTGATCTATGACTATTTTCTCTCAGGCATAAGCATGAGATAAAATAAAATCTAATTTAATTTAGTCAGTGTTCATGTCATTACATACACACAGATACTGTATGCTTTGGTCTTCACAACTCAGTAAACTGTTCAAGAAATCATCTACTAACCTAAAAGCCTCTGTTTATAAAGCCATTGTTTTATTTCACACTATAAAATATGTATTTTTAATTAATGCAAGTTGTAGTTAAAAAACTGTTTTGTGATTTGTAGTTCTAAAAGAAAAATCAGAAATTGGAATCAGTACAATTTACAAAGTATGGCACTGGAAATGATTTCTGATCAGTGCATCCTTGCTCCTCAATACATGGAAAATTGGCTTTTTGTTTTCTTTTTTTTTTTTTTGTAGGCGTAGATCAATTGAGTTTCTACACAGCTTCACTCACAACGTACCAAATACCCACCCACCATGCACAAACTGTTAAAAGTTGGCCAATTCAAGTAGAACAGGTCACATGGTACATGTAACATAAATGACCATCCATCCATAAATCAATTCTTTATTATTTTAGGTTTGTCAGACCTTCTTCTCTCCAGCAACACAACACCAACACTGAGATGAAATTGCCATGGCAACGCATACATAGAAAAAGCAGCAAAACGTGTGGAAAGGCAGAAAAAAGGACTATAGGAAGACAGCAGAAGAAGAGAAAGAGGGAGAAGTTCATTATTTCACAGATGAGGGTCACCGTCGGTAAATGAGTGGGAGGACTGAGATAAAGCTCTTAAGTGTTTTGGCTAATTAAAAGCCATTGCTGGTTTTTGCTAATGAGAAGCTGAGAGTTTTCAAGGGAGGCTAGCTTTTTAAATCGATGACACTTGTTTAATCAAAGGAAAGCCACTGTCCAGGCTGCAGCTCTGAAAGAAATCACTGTCACGTGAGTGTGACCCATGTGAGGCGCAAAATTAGATTTTATATCGCATAGGCTTCAGATATATTTCAGTACAAATATTGTGATCATGCTTTAAATAAAAAGTCAAAAATTGATTGTAGATTCAGGCTTCTGAGTCATTTTTGTAACATTCGATTACCCAGTAGAGAACGTCGGTCCAGCCTTCCATGGTGATACACTGGAAAACGGTGAGCATGGCAAACAGAAAGTTGTCAAAGTTGGTGATGCCGTTGTTGGGGCCTTGCCAGTCCTCTCTGCAAATGGTGCCATTGCCCAGGCAGCGGCGGCCGTGCCCTGAGACAGCGCACGGCGCGGGGTCCTCCTCTGCCAGGGCTCCTGGAGGCGAGAACCCAAACACGTAGAGAGCACACCAAACGCAAAAGACAAGCCAAAACTGAGTCACTGTTTTTATGTCATGATATTTACAGCAGATGATTGGAGTTTAACACAGAGAGAAATGCAATCAGAATGAAAAAACTCCAAATCTCAACCATTTTATTCATATTCACCTTACATTATTGCACATCTGCATATCTCTTAGTGATTGAAGTTGACTTCATTCTTACGGTAAAAAAAATAATTTGTTCATCTAATTCAGACTACTGCATATTTTTTGATGGAAACTTCTACAGATTTCTTTTTTTCAGTTTCATTTTAAGCTATTATCATTTAGCCTCATACAAATTACATATAACGTCATTAAGACTAACAAATTTGAGAGCAATATCAACGCTAAATGGCACATTGATGATAATATACCCATATGACTATGAGCATATTTTACATTTTGAGTTAGGATAAAATGCAACACTGTCCTGCAAAAGCAGACATATTGTTCAATCTGAAAAGCTTGGTCAGTTAATATTTTCTTTTTTTAACAACTGATGCAATAACTTGATAAAAATGTTCTCTGGTTTCACTCCCAGTTAAATAAAATAGATCACACATATGCAGATACTGTTTTGACTTATTTCAACTTTCCAACAGCAAGAATCTCTCTTACCCTGCTCTTTTTTTTTTTACATTTACACTTATTTATCTTTAAACATGAGCACATTTCTTGAATTATTGTGCTATTTTGTAAGAGATACTAAGTCAAAGAGTGAGCTTGTTTACATAATAGCTAGATATCTGTCATTTAATCCCAGGATTTAATCCACCATCTGCTGTTGTGTCCTGTTCTCAGCTGCTTGTCACCATTCACATACAAGGTGCATTATTCCATTCATTCCCAGGGATTAAATCCTGTATCTGTGGTAATCTCAGATCCACACTATGTCTGTTTAATGTGAAAGAAAGATAGAAGCTAACAGAATAATGACATAAAGACCAGTTTACCTGATTTTATGACGAAGCATGTGGCGTGCATCTTTCCAATGAAGAGCTCCAGGCCGATGATGGCGTAGATGATGATTACAAAGAGGACCAGCAGAGCAATGTGAAGGAGGGGAACCATGGCTTTAATTATGGAGTTTAAAACCACCTGTAAACCTGTAAACACACACATTCGTCAAAGTCTCACCAAATCATAACTTTTATTTATTTTCTGATAATAAAAGTATGTCCTTCCTTGCATTTTTGAGGGTTGGACGCTGTCATTATTAAAGTTCAGGCTACAGCGAGATTGCAATTTTATAAATGATTAATCTCAGAAAAGTTTTATATTGAAGAAAAAAAAGAAAACATAATTTCACAATTGCACATCTAATACATTTTTAACATTCAATTTACTGAATCAAACACATTTTCAGCTTTTTTCAAATACAAAAGCAAAAACAAAACAGTAAAACACAACAACTCAGCATAAAAAGTGTTGGATCTAAATTACAAAAAAATGATCTGTGAGTCAAAACATTAACTGTTTGAGTTCAAGTAAAATACAAGACGCACTACTGGGAAACTAATGATCATCCAAACACCAATTAGTGTATCAACAACATCCTGTATGTAAAGCAGCTGTACATACATGAAAACTAAAAGCCTGTTAAATCCTTCTATTAGCTCTCAAAATGACATGATGTACACAAAAGCCCAGACGTTGTTTTCTGTGTGTAATTAAACTGCACAAATGAACCCACATAGACAAATATCAGACAAAAGCAGAGCTGAAAAACCCATTTTCAGTCTAACTTTGTGTTTCCCAGCCGTCCTTTCCTGCCTCAGAGAGCCAAATGATCCGCTGCCATGGAAACTAAAATAATGCAAACAGATCAGTGCACGTGCAAATGTAAGGTCATACGTTTTGGAAACAGAAGCAGGGAGGAAAGCACCATCTTCTCAAGCTCACGATAGGATCTGTAGAGATGCTATCTGTGCAAAATAACTTTTTTTAATATATTGTGGAAATAAATATATTGTGGAGGTTTTGTATTTGCATTTTTTTTTATTTTGGTAAGTATGTCGTCTTGGCTACCACAATAATCTTCTTAATTAATCCACTTTTATTGATTAAATTGTTTTATTGTTTGAGGTCAGCAATGTGCTCCAGAAATGAAAAGTGTAACAAAGTTAGACTGACTAAACTCAGTAATATACTCATAAAGATAACCAGACTTTTAAAACCGGGCCAGTTTATGATGCTTTAGTGCTGTCCACCAATTCACAATATCTCACAACAACTACAATACCATCTTTATTAAAACACTGACTGACTGTAATTAACACTGACCGTTTGCTGTAATGTGTTAGCTAAGCAAACACAAGGAGGTTATAAACACACACCTGAAATCATTGATAGCAAATTAATATGTTTTTTCTGGAAACTAAATGTCATATAGGATTAAACCTTCAAATCTTTTCTGCTTAACTTTATCACAAACTTCACATTTTTGTTGTCTGCGGATGAAGCTTCTCACTCACTAACATGTAACTAACTCATATTGTATTTCCAATAATGATGAACGCTTCCTCATTATTGGTGTTGCTGAAGAAAATTAACCCTATACAGAAAGATTATGACATGTACCTTTGATCCTGACCTGCTACTGCCTTTAACCAGTGGCCTGATTTTACATCATGAGTGGACAGAGTGTTGTAGAGCCCAGGTGTGCAGCTTTATGGGTGTGTTGTGCTTAAAATGCAAAACAGGGCATGGCTGTTTCTGAGTTAATATTTTAAATCAGTCAACAATATGCTTCTAACACCAATATTTGCAAAACCAGAAATTTTGCTTCTAAAATTGAAGTTGGTTTGGTCATTAATGTTGACATCCTGTTGTGTGAAACTCTTAATTCCCATTCATCCATCCATTTTCCGTACACCCTTGTCTCTAGTGGGGTTGGGAGGTGCTGGTGCCTATCTCCAGTGAACGTTTCAGGCGAGAGGCGAGGTACACCCTGGACAGGTCGCCAGTCTGTCACAGAGACTGTTAATTTGAAAGAAAAAATACTGTAGATCATTCTCGAGTCGCCCTGCTGTGTTGAGAGTCGGCTGATGAAGCTCTTATCCATCTCTAAAATCAGTCCATCTTGTTCTCATCAACCTACATCTACTACAATGCATTGTCTCGTTGGGTGAGCTGGATGGATCTATATATTGTTAAACCTGGACTCTACATATTAATGGAAGTTCTTGACACTTTTGGCCCACTTACTCTTTAAGTCACCTTAGTCTTTACAAACAAACTACTTGAGCTATTTCTTTCAACAATACTTTTTTATGCTGATGAATCTGATGAGCAACAGCACCGTTAGCTTTGAGTCTATCAGGTCAACCCAAACCACCTAGGTTACATTAGTCTGTTTACAAATCACAGTAAGATAGAAGGTGTCTTAAACCAAGCTTCTGAAAATGGCTTGTGTGAATATTTACACACAGTTCAGTGAACATTAAGGGATGACTGAAGATTTCTGAATGAACTCACTGGGAACTCCAGAAACAAGGCGAAGAGGTCGAAGCACGCGAAAGGCTCTGAGGGCCTTCACGTCAAAGCCCCCTGGTTTGCCTCCAGTCTGCCCACCAGAGTCAGCGTCTTTGGTTATCATTTCCAGGACAACACTGAACAACCTGCGCATGAAGTTAAATTAAATTAAATTAAATAAGGGATGGAGAGGTGAAAAGGATAAAATGGCTATTATAGAGAAGAGCAGTGACACCAAAAAGAAGAATTGCAGCTAAATGATTAAAGAACATGTGTCACAAAGCAAAGAACATAGCTTGGGATCGGTTTTGTATTTTGTCTGTGAGCATGCACCTGTGTGAGGTACACTGTGTACATTTATGGCCAATTCATATGTGGTGATTGATTGCTGTCAGACATGTTATTGTAATTTGAGAGAAACCTGTGAGGAGAAAAAACCCTTCTGGGTTTAAAGAAAACATCTTAAGTCTTAATCTAACAGAGCCATTGATCAGTTTATTTACCTGTTATGTATGTCATTCCTTATTTACCTTTTTGATTCACAAATCAGCTGAATTTACACTTAAATCCCACGTGGGCCAGGTGGTTTACCCACAACCTGTAACTCTGTTCAAAGCTGTGTGTGGATCTGCATCTGTGCACATTTATGTAACTGTACATGTGCCCAACAATTGCTGCCATCTGGAACTTGTTGGAATCATAATGTACAAATAAGCTTTGTATAACTAGAGACGTTTGGCTTAAACTCAGGCTGATTGAATGGGGAGAATTTGAGCATCCGCATTGAATTTTAAGTTCTGGTTGTATGTTTGGGATTATAATTGTTTGTATTATAGTTAAGGACAGAGTAATTTAGAGAGAATGTGCATGCTGAAGGCTCTATGGATAACGTATAAATGGCAGTGATCTTACCCCACAATGACGATGACAAAGTCCAACATGTTCCATCCGTTTCTGACGTAGGAGTTTTGGTGCATGACTAAGCCATAGGCAATAATCTTCAGAAATGTTTCTATTGTAAAAATGATCAGGAAGGCATATTCTACTGTTTCCTGCAGAGAGAGAGAGAGAAAATAAACGAGAACAGGAGAAACACGGGTTAGGGTACTTTCTGAACATCAGTGTTGTTTTCATTAATAATGACAACAACAAAATTATTTAGCTGACAACCCTTTTTTTCGCGAGGATAACGAGACGATGACAAAAAACAACATGGCTCTGTGGTGAATAAACTTGACATTTACAAGACGAAAATGTTTGTGCGTAATCTGTCAGACTTCAGGAAGAGAGGAAGCAAGGAAACAAGGAAAAAAAGAAGGAAAAACACAACAATTAGACAATGTCACAGGGAATAAAGTCTATAAATATAAATATTTTCCAAACCTAAAAATATGTAATCAAATTCAGACTCTTCCATGCATCTCAAAATTGTGTGGAAACAATGTTTTACTCTCACCTTCACTTTCTCATTGTCCTGTTTCTTACATCAGTATTTTTTTTTTATCTCTTTCCCAAATGTTAACTGTCTATTTCAAACCAGAAAGTCAGCAAGCTGGCAGGTGAAATGCACAAAAAGACAAATGCATTGTTGATCTGAAGGACACAAAGCCGGCACAAAGAAGCACAGTTCCAGCAAAGACACTGATGACTTCAGTGACACGCACACTAACTTCACACCCACTCTCACAGGCTGAGTGTCTTGCAATGGTTTGGAAACTCAAAGCTTCTATCAGAAAGGCATTGAGCCAACAACACAAACACATTCACAGAAGGACTGTAGCTGCATCGCAGAAAGTGTTTTTCAACTTTCAAATGCATAACCATCAATTTCTGTAGTTTACCCGGATATCACGGGTTCATGTTCCTCTTCTGATCTAGTAACTAATTCCTGTAATGAATATCAAGATAAGGAGCCACTTCCAGGCACTAGATACTCCTACATCAAACCATATCCATTGGCCCTTTACTCAAAGTCATGAAGAGCAACACTTAAGTGCTAAATAGTTAGATTATTTTCAAGAAGCTGATAAGGCATCATTTGATGACAAAACCTTTTAATGGACATAGTGTTGCCGTTGATTATAACCGGGTAAAAAGGGTTTGTCACTAAATACAACTGAATTAAGCAAGACAGTCATGAGTCCATACAGAAAAAAGAAAAATTCTTTTGACTGAAAAAAATAAAATAAATAAATATAAGCATTTTGTTCTAAAATTAAAGAAAGGTTTTTCTGTTATGGATGCATCTATCCATGTATTAGATCTGATAAGTGTTCTGGCTTAAATAGCATTTTCACATCTTGTCACTTCAATTCAGTGTGGCCTTTTTATAATAACACAGCCTTTCAGGCACACTTTTATTTATACTCTGTGTGAAAATATTTCCACGTTTTTTTTTAATTATTATTCAATGAAATAAAAAATGGAAAGTAATAATCTTCAAGAATGTGAAACATGTTTTTTCTGTAGTGACAGCCAAAAAAATGTGCATCCCTCTTTCAGTCTGGATCATTCAGAAAAACAACTCAGTGGCTGTTTAATCATTGATTTCTCGTGTGTGACTGTGTGTTTGACTCCTAAACGTTTACTAGCATTAACTGAGCGTAGCGCCACTGCAGCGGCTGCGTGATGACCTGTGAAGAACAACATAATTCAGAGCTGTTTCACAGTGATAAGAGCCTTCACCGTCTGCCTCCATTCGGTTTAACATCCACTTGTTGTTTACAGAAGACTGAAATGTCCATTCTTCTGCTTGTTGAACAGCTGACGGTCAGTGCTTGTGTGTGAGTGCATGCACGTGTGCATGCGTGCGTCTTTAATTTGTGAAGCTGTGGAGACAAATGTGACAATGCAGCTAGATTGCATTATTGCAAAACTGTTTGGTTTGCATTTAATTTTTTCATTACTCTTGTTTCTCACTTCTGAACTAGATCAAGTGATGATATATTTATTCAGGGAAGCGGGGGAATCCCACATTGAGAAATTGATTTTTTTTTTTTCATGGGATCATGTGTACCACTATCGCTGGCATCGTTGCCGATCAGACTTTGAATGACCCTCTTTCAGCAATAGAGCAGCATTTGTCATTTTAGCTTTTATTTTAAAAGTTTTTTACTGTAATTACATGCAGATAAATAAAATCCATAGAGTAAAGTATGTAAGTCACACTTTATCACCCTCAAACTTTGCACTTTTAATTCTGCGACCCATCTTTTCAGGGAATTGAACAATTTTGTTTCTAACTTCTCAGCTCAGGAATCTTCATACTGTGCTGAGGGATCATTAAATCCATGGCAGGGATTTTATAGGTGTAGGCAGATACATGAGAGGTTTTTTCCCTTCTTTGTGTTTTACAAACTTCACGATGGAATTAACATGCATGACATGATATAATAAAACATTATTAAAACCTTTACTCTTCACAGCGCCATGGAGATATCAGGATGGCAGCGTAAGAGAAGAGCAGGCCTGAAGCTCTTTGATTATGCGTTCATTTAAGCCGACGTGATGAATGAATGAACAGAGAGACAGATTAACGGAGCTCCTGCTTTCTGTGCGTTTCTGTTTCATGTGAACTATGCATCGACAAAAGAACGATACCCACTGTTTTTGTTTTCTGTGTCCTGGATCAGTGGCGACCGTTCCCTCTGAGGTCGTAGTAAAAATAACGTTGCCATGGAAATCAGGCTTGACTTGTGTGTGGGCAGAGAAAGAGACTTGAAATAATCAAGTGAGAGAAACTCAAGACAACTGCCCTTAATACAGCAAACTCCTTCAATTAAACACAAGAGCTTCTCTCCCATTGAATGACGAGTCCTCTCATCTCAGGGATTTATTAGTCTTTTGTGGCTTCTTGTCTCATTCTGACTACAGTTTTGGCAACTCTTCTTGGTAGAACTGTTAAATATAGATGAAAATGGTTGGTTTTCTGACAGACACCTGGCTTCTGTAAATTATCACCAAGACTTAAGTGTATTATGAACATCAATGTGTGAAATGAAGAAAGGAGCACTTGCTCCAATATTATCAACAACAAGCGCAAATGAGATTTGCAGCTCAACATACTGATAAGCCAAATAGCTTCTGGAGCAAAGTTTGTAGTCAGGTGTGATGAAAACTCAGCTGTTTGGCCTCAGTATGAATAAGTATATGTGGAGGAGTCAAGGTGAGGCTCTTTAAACCTAGGATCGCTGTTCCATCTGTCAAGCATGGTGGTGGCAGCGTCATGCTTAGGGTCTGTTTTTTTTTTTTTATCAATAAGAAAACTACCAGTATTTTCTTCAACTTCACCTCAAATCAGCAGCTAGACTGAAACGTGAACACTGAACACTGAAGCAGGACAGTGATCGCAAACATATCAGAAGAGGTTTGGGAGACGATAAAGCAACTCAAATTATTATCTTCTGGAACAAAACATGACCAAACTCTTTTGAAGTTATATGAAGTATTTTAAATTAAACATATTATTTCTAATACACAATAGATTCTCGCTGCAAATAGATGTCAGATTTTCAGAGATATTCAGATGCTTGTAAGAAGTGTGAGGTTTCTCTACAACTTAAGTGACACTTAATCAAATAAAAATGGAAAATCCACAATGATTTCAAACTTGTGCATCCAATTGTTGCCTTCAAAATGAATTAAAGTGACATGTTGCAAAAAGAAAATGTTCTAGAATGGAAAGATTACAGTTAAAATGCTTTCAGGGCAAAGAGGACCCCATGGAAATGTCAGATCAGTGCTCTACCTTTAAGCCTGGAGACTGCTGGCACACTGTTAACGCATTGCCAAAAAAATATCACAAAACGATGCTAGCAGAATGTTTTTGTGGTATTTTGTTTGATTTAAAACGGTAGATTATGCTGATCTGTCCGTGTCATAAATTGTGGTTGAAGAATGGTGAGGATGGAAGCGGAGGACCCAGGTTGGTGCAAAATGATGTTGGTTTTAATGATGAAATACAAAATACAAAAATCCAGGCAGCACAAATGAGCAGAAGGCGAGGAGCTCAGAACTGGGAGCAACTGGAATAACTCAAAAAAAAAACAGGCACAGGGGAGACACAGGCTGACACGACAACAGCCTTGACAAGGAGCAGGGACCACAGGTGGGATTAAATACACAAGAGGTAATCAGGGAACACGAGACACAGCTGGGAGCAATCAAGAGAAACACAGAGACTCAACTGAACACAGAAACCTAAATTAATACACAGAAAAACCAAAACATTACAGTCTGCTCTGCAGTTTCTCATGGACTCAGTTACTTTGAGCCAGATGCCACTGATAACAGAATAAAGCTCAGACACTAAATGAGACACAGCTTAATTAATTTAAAATCCTCTGGTTTGGAGGTGGGACAAGATTGTTGGGTTGACCGGGCTGAAGCTAAAATGAACTGGAGGTTTCTGTGCATAGAATGGAAGTCAATTCTCAACTTTACACAAGTTTTAAACTTGATACCTGCCAATCCTCTTCATATGAAATGTTTCTATTGAGTTTGAATTTCAGCGTTGCTTCGTTCCACTACCAAATGATTTTATTGTGTTTCAGAATTCTTAAACTAAGCTATGAATGAAAGCATTTATGTTTTTAAAGCTTGTGGACATATCTCTCTCACAGACTAAATAAAATTGCATCCAAAAGGCTCTTTTATTAAAAAACATCCACACTGAATTGAAGTGACAAGATGAGAAAATGCTATTTGAGACTTTTCCTCTTGATGTCATAACCACAACACTTTTCAGACTTGACACACTGAGCATTCAGCTCATAAGATATTTGTTGAAATTTTAAGATGTGGATTTTCAAGAAAGAGTTCCCTAAATCCATCTTTAAAATTAATAACTTTCTAGGTAATAAACTGTCTACTGATAACTACTTCACAGAAAAGCCACTTAAAATTTTCCAAAATATCCCTTGGATATTATTACAGGGGCCTACACAAATATTCAAAAAATGAGTTTGGTTCATTATAGACCAAGTTACAGAGAATATATTTCCTAAAGATGACTGTCTGTTATTAGAGTCAAAAAACACTGACATGATTTTCACTCTTTATTGTCCCTCAACTCTAAGAGGAACAGTTTTCATCAGTTCGACGGAGACAGAGTTAGATGGTACGTTTCACACAGAACATCATATGTATGCAGCCAGAATGCAGTACGTAAACCCAGTCATTAAATCCCAAAGTGGTAATTAAACTCTATCACTGTCGTCTCCAATAAAGACATGATGAAAGCAGCAGTAGTGAGTTGCTTGTACTCTGCAAGTGTCACATTATGTTGTGTGAATCTTTGCAGTTTTACAAAGAAGTGAATCTTCTTGCGCTCCCCAGGCACTCATGATTAACTAATTATTCAAAAGAAGGTTTTATTGGACATTTTTCCTTCACTTATCTAAAGCTACAATTATGTTGTGTGCACAAACAGCTTGATCAATTAGAAAACCTTCCTGTAATAAGACCAAGATCAACAACACTGAAAACATGGTAAAGCCGAGCCTTTCAAAACGTGTTTCTTATTTTGTTTAAATAATCCATAAAGTTATCAGCAATGTTTATGTGCGCTCAAATGTTTCTCAGCGCTAAGCTGAACAAGATAGATTTTGTTTTTCTTTTTAAATCAGATTCAAGGACAAAAGCTCGTGGTCAACTTCAGTCCTTTCAGTTTATGTAGACGATCTTCTGTAAGGTTTATGCTAACATGCAGACGTGTGTAATGCCATGTGGTTTGAATGCCATTCATTATTTGAATAATGAATTATGCTACAGCAATATGCCTCATTTAGAGACTTATGTAAAATGTATGAGCAGTTTTATTAAAACCAGTTTAAAAACATGCCAGACAAATCCATAAAGGAAGAAAATTAGCTCAATTTAGCGGATTTAAAGCGTTTAAATAAAATTAACACGATACGATATGCCCAGCTTCCTCTGTGAAGAAATAATAATCTGTATCTTTGTTTTGTTAATTAGATCCTATTTCATGAAATCAAACATTAAGCGACACAAATCCGGACTCCTAGTTACATAAAGCTACATACAACCTGACAGCACTACTTTCAGAAGTAGAAAGTGTGTGAGAAAGAGTGATTGGAGGAGACAAGGGTGGATGTGTTAACTGTACAGCTGCTGGTCTGCAGAATTTTATTTCTTTTCAGAAAATTTTATTCTCTCTGGGTTTGCAGAAGATGGCAGTACATGAACATTTAGAATGCAATGTGAAAAATGGCCACAATGTCATTCTAAAGCAGGCCAACCAATCAAGAAAGAGCAGAGCTTCAGAGATTTTTAGCCAACTGCATCCATCCATCCATTAGAAGGCATCCTAACTAGAGCAGTTTTGATTTCTCTTTAGGAACTATAAATGACAAATACCTTTTCTAAATAAACAGAAAAAGTATCTACAGCAACGATACATTTTTGTAGTAAAATATAACAATGATTTTTCAAAAACACTTCAAAATTACTAACTGTGGTACAAACACTCATACACAGCATGTTATTCATGATTGAAGTTACACCGTTACATCCGGGTTCCCCGGGTCTAAAGCCCAATAAACGAGGCGAAGATTATATTTGTCTGCTGTATGTTTCACAGATTGTGCACTCAGAAGATGTCTGCGTGGGACAGATTAGTGCAGCCAGAGACTGCTGACAATATTTATGCAATAAAACCAAAAACACCATGATTGAACTTTAATATAGTGCCATGTTGCTTAACAAACAAAAATGAACATCGACAGTCACCAGAGAGAGAAAACAAGAGTCAAAGGGATATTGAAGATAAATCCCAAAACAGCGCTCTTTCCCCTCAAAGATCCTTTACATTATGGGTCTCTTACAAAACACATACATTTAACACTCTTTATTTGTAATATTTTAAGATTGGGCATTTACATCGGATTCTCTGTGGATTCCCGCTAATGACGTCACAAGCCTGATTACAAACATGCCGTTAAAAAACAGCAAAACTTCTGCTGTAGTCAAAACTTATTTGAGAGTGACTGTGCATTTGTGTACAATCGATCCAGAAGAAAAGCTGCTGCAGCCCCATGATCATCATGTCTGACCTACCTAACAAATCATCTGGGAGCATCACACACACACACACACAGAGCAGTCACACGCTCAGTCGATGTCAGCTCCCTGGCTGATGGTAACATGAGTTGACATAACGCTCGATGCGGTGTGGCGCCAGTGTGTCTGGTTTGTGTGTGTGCTCAGTCTAACCTTCATCAGCCTCACCCAACCCAACAGGTACTGCAACACAACATAATGTAGTGACGACATCAGTCCAGGTCACGTGATGTAAACAAGACGTTATTACAAATGAACACAGTTTTAAAGTATCAATAAAAACTTGAATTTTATCACTGAATGCAAGGAAATATGGGGAAAAAAATGTCGATAACCAATAATAAAGTGCATGATAGAGTAAGATAGTGCCTAATTTAGGTTTGACAACCAGAAATTATTTAGGTCCATTTCTTTGTGGAGAAAACTTCAAAGCTTCTCTGAGAAGAACATCTCAGATCAGCATCACCTTTAAAATAACATTAGTTGGCAAAACTGCTCATCTTCTGATAATAATCATAAGGGTTTTCATAGAAAAAGCAGTTCAGCATTTGTGCATGTCGTTATGAGGGTGCAAAAGTGAGAGTGTTTACGTGTGTTTACGTGTGTGCGGTTGTGTGAGCCATGAAGGTGAATCAGCCAGGCAGCCAGAAGCAGGCTAATCAGCCCCTATTATCCTGTGTTGCCTTTGGTTTTAATGAGATTAATGGAGGCAAGAAAGGCTCAGGATGGACTGCTCAGTGCTTCACAACACTGCCAGCAAATGATTCACTGATATCGCCATTATGGAAGACGTATTACGCCCCTACTTCACAAGATGACACCATTTCCTGAGGTCTCAGTGACATGGTCAGAATGTGACAGGATTTCATCATCTAAGCTGTTTTAATGTGGCCTTGTCAGCCAGTCAATACACTGATCAGACCGACTGGATGCTGTGGTTCTCTACTAAAAGTGAGCTACCTGTTTGAGAGATTTCTGTAAGTTTAGTTGTTTTACTGGCTAAAATAAAAAAAATAAAAAACTGCTGCTTATAAGGATAAAATTTATTCTATAACAAATGTTTTATTGTCATTTAAGAAAAAATGATAAGTTCTTAAAAAAAGATAAACAAATGCTTGAGAAATTAGATTTAGGAGTTACTACTAAAGTATCCAGCATTTCTAAAAAAATGTTGTAAATGGCATAATGAGAAGCACTGCAGCAGGGAAGAGAGTAGGTGCTTCTTAAAGAGATGGAGGCCAAATTTTATGGTGTCAAATTATGAGGTCAAATTTCTTTAAGTCTTATTTGATATGTGAAGCATTTTTATAACAACTGAAAGTAATAGTTAGTTGATTGTGCTTTAATCAAGTAACTACAATTACAGCATTATGAAACTATGCCTGGAAAGTACACGATATTGCTTCTTTAAAAATTGTTTGTTGAAGATAGAATAGAATAGAATAAATTTTAATTTTATTGTCATTGCACATGCCACAAGTACAAAGCAATACAATGCAATTTCCATCCATCCAGAAGCGCTTCTTAGCAAGAGAATAAAATATTGCAAATGTACAAAGATAACGACGAGAGAAAGGTATTCCTTCCACTATAAACTAAGAGTACCACGTTTCTTATTTCAAACTTTGGAACAAACCTACCTGAATGTTTTCAAGCCTAAAGGCTACAAACCTATTTGCTTTTGAGGTTTTGGGATGTCTTCAGACATCTTGACATCAGCTTTTATTTTTAATTATATCAGTTTTGGTGCTCCATATCCCTACTTTATTCTGTGTTTTTGTGAATAACTGTAGTACATGGGGTCAATTTAGCTACACAAGTAAAATTAATTATCACAGCCTCCCTGTAAATTGCACCAATAACGCCCCCAAATTAATTTATTGAAGCTGTTCTAAACAACCAGTGGTGATTGTGGACACATCACAATCCTGATCAGCTGATCTCCCATCTACAGGAAGTAAGCATAGGTTTAGGGGCAATATTTAACAAAACAACCTGCTGACATTAAAATACAAACAGTGACTAACAGAGCAAAATGGGAAATAAATTTTATGAATCCAGCGACAAATACACAACTGTGAGTACAGCAGTAAGCGAAGCATTGATTTCAAAATACATCGTGGGAAGATCCCAGATAGTGAGTCTTTGTTGTTCTGACACGCAGATGTTTCATCATTATTGAAGTGTACTTATTGCATTTTTTATTCTATTTGTTGGAGCAAGTTTTTTTCCAAGACGTTCTTTCTTCTATTGAAACAGAGGGTGGATATAAGATTTATCAAACCTAAACTGAAAAATTCTACATTTGTAAGATATCTGCTAAAACACACTTTGACAAAACATTTATTCTATAGGATGACTTGCAAAAAAGAGGCCATTTTGATCACTTTTTCCAGACATTATTGCCTCCAGTTTAGACTGAGAAAAAAAACAAATGAAGCCTGTGTTGAATTATTCTACACTAAATAGATATTATTTAAAATACACTTTGTGATTCTCAAAACATTTCTTGATAATGTTGATCAAATCTTCTCTTCTTCTTCACCCTTGTCAACTCGATGTCATGCACCATCTCATCACACACAGCGTGTGTGTTTATGTCAGATGAGACTTTTCACAGCTGATCTGCAAACACCTTAACCAGTACGTTAAGAACAAGAACTGTGATTTCGCCATAATCTTTAACATAATCCACTGTGCCATTTTTTTCTGGAAAATAGAGAAGGAACAGAGAGAATAGAAAGACATGATTAACAGTGTCAGTTCCCCACCTCTCTTCTAAATTTCCTGACCTTCATGTCTCTTCTTGCTTTTCTTAATGTTTCTTTTTTTATTCTTTTTATCTCCCACAGACATCCCCTCTGCAAACCGAGGTCTGTCCTCAGATTAACGGTTGTTATAACATGAGAAGATAGAGATTCGTTCCCACTTGATAATTATCAAACCACCGAGTCGTGGCTGAGAATCCCTTAATGCGCATCACTGAAAACGGTCACGTAATGTGCAGAACAGTACATGCCGTGTAATAAGGAAAATGCGTTGTCAAGTCTATTTTATCAGCACGACTCTTTGAGTCAGACTGAATCTTTTAATTGAAATTAAATCAGCAGCTTCGTGTTCTTGAACTTTCCAGCTAGTTAATCTGCTTTTCCAGCTTCTTGGGTTTATTTTTTTTTAAAAAGCATAGCAGCAACTTGTGAAATAAATCCCCTTAAGAACTCTCGTGTTTGGTTTCAGGGAATATCTGGATAACTAGTGTCTGTCGGTATTGAGATGGTGCATCAGTTGAGCTGGTTTGTAGGAATAGAAAAATCTTTATTTCCCCTTTGCAAGGTTGAGATGTTGAAAAAATTAGTGTGTAAAGAATATGAAAGAGAAAACAAAGAAAAGAGAAAGAAAAATGTCCTTTTTCTCATTGTCTAGGGATAAACACTCAGTACTGAGTTGGTTTTGCTGTATGCTAATAAGTAAATCTTGGAAGATATTTACTGGATATGATGATTTTAGTCAACTTTTCAGGCAGAACCTGTTCCAGCTTTTTAAGACATGATGAAGTCTGAGAAGAACTTTTAATTTACCACTTCCAAAAACAGCAGAAGAGATTTAATTTGCCAAAACCTATGTAACGCAGTCCAAGACTTGTTATCGCATAAAGCCCATTTGAGTCACGTGAGCTTGTCCACAGACGAAGATGCCACCGTCACACCATTCCTTAGGAATACAAACATCATAAGCTTTTCACTATCAGGGCTTTTATAAGAAAACAAGAGAAGCTTAAGCAGTCATAAGACCAAGAAATACCTTTCAGGATACAGAGAAACCGAGAACAAAATCACATCATCTTGACACATCATTTGGCAGACCGTTTTAGTGCAGTGGGAGAGACACACTGTACAATTAAGCACAACTTTGGGTTGATTTTTTCACATATATTTTACTTTGTAGTTCTATTATGAAGAAATATGTAAAAGTTAAAACAGTATGAATAGTTTTGCAAGACACTCTAGCTCAGTGATTTTAAAGCTTTAAATATATGTGGTCACTGTCATTGTGTTTTATCTTTCTTGGATGGACGGATGGATACAAAATTCATCCCCCAGGGGGAAATTAAAATATTCAGAAGCAGCACACAGAAATGCATCTACAGACATATAAAGTAGACCAATTAACACACTATAAATGTGATATTTGAGGGCGTTAAAAGACTAATTGACCAGAGAACAAAATATATTCTCAATCTACACTAACAACAACCACTTGTCTAATCTACTTTCCTGTCTAACCAATGTAGTAACAAATGCAGAGTCATTTCCACAGAAGATAACAACTACCAACAGGTTTGACTCAATAGAAGAGAGGGGGAAAAAACATCAAGCTAGTGGGCCATCAGAGAAAAGATTAACTCTGACACTGGCCATGCAACTGTCAGATAAGGTCAGGATCAGACGTAATGCTGCACTGTTCAGTAGTAGTGATTAAAGCATGTACACATTGCACAACAACATGTTTAAAGCAGCACTGCAGTCCACAATTATTTGAATGCTGTTTCTTCCCATAATAAAATGCAGAATATTAAAGGTTCATAAGAATATGCTTTGATGCTTTGCAGCAGCCATATTTCAGTGACTACAACTGCCTCACATTAAAATGTCTCCACCAAATAAAGCTGCAATTACAGATAAATTCTTCCCTAATGATGGAGGGGACAGCTTTGATCAACTTCTGTTATTACACTAACCTGATAACCTCCTCTTGCTTATATCTGGATCCTCACCAACAACATTCAATTAAGTAATTTAATTTCCAGTATTTACTTATCAACCTCTGTCCACATTTGTATGAACGCAGCCTCTATCCTATGTTATTCTTTTCCAATTAGCCCTATACAGTTGTAGGTGGAATCTATTTTTAGTCAAGGATGTTTATAATCCAAATTTCTGAAGAGTGAGCATGGCTACAGATAAAGTCAAAAACGGTCAACAGCAGCTACACTGACCACCAAAACCTAATCCAGAGCTGGAATTAGGACGAGCACAGCAGCATCAGTGTAATTCTTCACTATGGCACATAAACAGTCTCAGATGTTTGACATAGTTTTACCAGACCCTGTGTTTAGGTAAGAATGCAAATTCAAAATTGAATGGCTTGAAACAGAGCACAGACCCTCTCAACTTGCAAATAAACACAAAAATGTGATAATTTTACATCAGAGATATTCTTTGTGATGCAAATCTCAACTTTAAGGAGTCTAAATGCATTTCATTATATATTATTGTTATACTTATTGATTACACAAAATAACAAAGACATTTCTTAATCAAAAGAAATGTCATTAATAATTTCTTTCCTACATCAAACACTTTTTTTTTTTTAATGACCACTATATATATATATATAAACACATCTTTAACAAACCATGTAGAAGACAAAGCAGGTTTGTGGAAGAAATGACCAAACTTGCTAAACTTCGCAAAAACGTAAATAAATAAACATTTTGGCTTACATGCAAAATGAGGTGTGGAGGAAAAGCTAACATTTCGCATCATCTTAAAGAAACCAACACCAGGTTAAAAACATAGTGACGGCAAAAAGTCATTGAGGTTTGTGGCAATAAAATGACAGAATGTAAAGCCTTCTTGTGGATTCTGTATTTAGGGAATAATGATTTGCAACTTTCAGCTGAACATCCTTAAATTCCTCTTTACTTCATTTCTGTAGCTTCACACCTACAGCCCGACCTTCATCCTCCAACATGCTAGCTAATTTTTTCACTCCGTTTTACGATTACAGACCAGTTCACAGGCTCTTTCCTCCTTTCTACCTTCTTCAAGCTACTCTCCAGCCCAGTTTGACCACTGTCCAGTCCTTTGTGCTCTTTTCTTAATATCCAGTTGCTGTCAATAAGCCTCTCCGCACCTTTTTCTCCCCTGTTGAGAGCTTGCTCCGTGGACACTCCACTAGTCTCCATGGCCACAGTTGTCACAGCAGCAGGCTGTGCTGTATGTAAAACTAGGTAAAGGAGGAACACAATGAATATAAAGATGCAGGTTTTTCTCCAGACAAAAAAAATACAAAGTCCTAAAAAATCTAAATTGAATGCTGTGATTTATCAGCTGAAGCTACCGTCAAAGACACAAAAACATAAACAAAGTGTCATATAGATTTATGACAGTGAAACAAATGTGCTGCACTCATATATGACAAACAAATGTGCTGCAGTGAAGTAAGCAAGGCATCCTGATATCAAGAAGGAAACTGGTTTGCGCTGGAGATTTAACTTATCATTTATCCCACGAGCCATAAACCTGCTTAGCTGTAACAGATAATCTCTTCATCACATTTCCTGACCCTCCAATCTATGGGCTACCTTTATTTTTCATTTTTGACAGCTTTGTTTGCATTATGTCCTGTTTTCATTTCAGACGGGACATAAAAATCTCCTTCCAAGAAGGTGAAAGGGCTGAAAAGAAATCAATAAAACGTGTTAGCCATGATGTAGTTAATATTCTGTGTACAATAAATATTAGTTATTCAGAAAGCTTGTATTATAGTGTTACACAATCAACAAAAATGTAGGTTTTGGTCATCATTTCTAAAATAAATAAAAAATAGGCAGTCGTGCTGAGGCTGGTTGGGACTGTAATCTTTTTGGTCCAAAAATATTTTTTAATGTATGATCTTTTCTTTTTTATGCCTCTAATCTTTCACTGAAAGCACTTGTAGTCTGCACAAATCAATTTGGGTCAAGTCCAACAGGAGACTGATTCTATCACTTTTTTCTGGTGCACAATGCCTATAAAGCTTAGTGGCTGATTTAGAGAAAAATAAAAGTGACCTTTTAAAATATCAGGTGTTCAAACTACAGTATGCGCTTGTAAGGCTATGTATTTGTGTGGCTCGAAGAGTGTGTTTATGTTTGTGGCCCATATTTCCTCCAGAGGCTGCAGTCTCTTGGCAGTTGGGTGCTAAGCAGTAAGTCCTGCAGGCCTCCTGACATCTGGGCATCTGTCACCCTGCAGCCTTAAAACCTGCAAAGCCCCTAGGATCCATTTGCAAAATGCAAACACTTGCGTAACATTAAAACATGCCCTCTGAAGCTGTGCTGTGGGTGTGTGTGTGTGTGTCCATGCTGTTTATTAAAAAATGCTCTGAAATGAAATCCAAACATGTTTAGTGTTTTATGGCCACTAATTGATTCAAAATATGGCCTTTTGCTCCTCAAGCTGCAGATACAGAAATAAGTATTTTAATCATTAACCTCTGTGTGTTACTTCCTGTTCTTTAAGGTCAAATGAACTGTTTTTTTTATTTGCACGGAGCCTATGTTTAATACGCCACAATGATGAAGAGGAGTGACAGCTCAGAGAAGGAAGAAGATGACTCACAGTGCTGGTAATGAAGCTGTATTATCATAAATGTCCAGAAGCTGCTTTACAGTAGCTACATACACACTCGCACGCAGAAAAATTCACATTCACCCACACACCTAGTTGTAAATCTGTCTCTCTGAGGACAGTAATTACAAAATTGATCCCTGTAGTCTACTGTCTTTACCTTAAGTATGAAACACAGAGCTCTGCAATCTGAAAAAAATTACAGAATTTTTCATTATCTTGCCAAAAGTAACAGGTCACTGACCTTCACACACATGAACTTCAGTGACATCCCATTCTTAATCCATGGGGCTTAATATGATGTTGGCCCAGACTTTGCTGTTATAACAGCTTCAACTCCTCTGGGAAAGCTTTTCACGAGCTTCATGAGTGTGTTTTAAAGAATTTCAGCCATGCTTCCAGAAGGACATGTGTGAGATCAGACACTGATGTTGGACGAGAAGGCTCAACTCATCCAATTCATGTCAAAGGTTGTTTTGTCGGGTTGAGCTCAGAACTCTGCAAGCTAGTTCAAGTTCTTCCCCAGAAAACTCACTCATTCACAGCTTCATGGACAATGTTGGAACAGAAAGATGATTTACACAAACTGTTCTTGCAAAATCTGAAGATAGTGTCTTCCTAGAACCTCAAACTGCTCCTTCAAGAGGAAATGATAGATAGGCAAAGCATCTCCACATTATGTTTTATGTTACATTCAAAAGACTAAACTTCAGATTTCATAGACATTTTATATGGTTCTTCTCTGGGCTTTGAGGCTTCTGTGTCAGTCATAAAAACAAGATTTTTATGATGTAGAGCCTGCACTAAGAATGAACAGGAAAATCTGGACAGTAATGAGCGACGAGGTTGTTATGAGGCTGTACCAGAGCAGTGAGCAAACATCAACTCAGTCTCACAGCAAAATGTGCAAACCTGCATGAAAGCCAAGAAAACATATAAGTACATAATCTTGGTTGAACGGTTTTCGACAACAAGACTTGATTAGGGGTTAAACATAAATAAATAGATAATATGTAAAGTATTAAATTACTTGGTTTGCATTAAACAAAAACAATAAAATGTGATCTTCATAACAGGAACCAAACTTACTACTGAAATATTGAATATTAAATATGTTTCAGCACAAAAGAAAGTTAATATATTTTTTTCAAATTCATTGTAAAAAATATGCGTTTTTTATATATATATATTTATTTATCTGTAATAAATATATGTATATAAATATATACCGTATATATTTATCTGTAAATTTCCAACAAGCCAATTGTGACAGTTCTATAGCAGTGAGCTTAGAGTTTGTTTGTTTTTTACTTCACTACTTGTTTGTCACTGTCACTAAAATTGTTTATCATACAGCCAACCAGATTTAATACACACTTTACATAAATGGCATGTACCCTTATCTTTTCCATTTCAAAGTGCATCACAGGCTAGTCATATCCCAAGAAAACAGAAAGTCATGAGTTAATGATAAAAAGTTCCTAATATCAGTATTTAGTATAAAAAGTATATTCTTATTTCAAGCATATTCCTATTATAAGGGACCAAAGCTGCAGCAATCTTTTCCATTGCCTCTGTGTTCAGACTACTAGCTCATTGTTATTTTCCAGTTTTAATAAATCAGCCCTGATAGAGTCAGTGCTTTCTGTAACAGGACTTTATGGTTACTTAACTGGTGGCATAAACAATCTATTTTTAGTGTGTGCATCAGTTTCTCTTATGTTTACAAAGTTAATTTGTTATTCAGTACTATTACTCTCAAAGACAGAGGTTTACCAAACAGATAAACCTGAGATTACCTAATATATTTACACAAGATTCATGCATGAACCTTTTTCCCTGCCTGTTGTGTGGTAACTCAGTAAACATCTCTTTCTTTCTGCCTAACAATCCAAACACACATCCTCTCTCACACACACGCTTTCCCACACAAACATAACGTGACACATGGGCAGTGAGTGATCTTTAGCAGAGCAAACTAGGAGGGTAAATGAAGCCTTAAGAAATCAGATAATCTCCTTGTAACCTAACTGTGATGCAGACAAATAGAAATATTTATTTAATAATTCAGCATATTTTATGAGAAATATTGAAACAAATGAGAAAAATTATTACTTATCTCAACTGCAACAATTTAGCTGCACATCTTATACTCACTCACATATTTGAATTTCTTGTATTTATAGTGTAGAAAATATGAATTATGAAACATGCTGTGTTCTGTCTGAATTCAGATTGTTGTAACTCTGATAATATCAGTTTCTGCACTGAAAGTGAAGAGGAGTAAAGACGGGGAACCAAAATAAACTGAGGTAGTGTCTGTGTGAGTAGACTCACATTGAACTAGACTTTGTGGAGACAGCAATTGTTCTTCAGTTTATGGAAAATACATATAAAAAATTGATAATGAAAAGAAAACTTGTTCAAGATTTGACATAAAGGACAGCATCCTACCCAATGTCTGCCATTTCTAAAAATGTGCAAAAATCCAACATTTAATTGTTTTACTTTCCTTTAGTGAAAAAAAATCCTACATTATGAAAAACATGTTTTTAACATACTAATCAGATGGTCATAATAAATAGCATCCCTGACTAGTTACTGAAATACTTTATGTTATCCAGAGCTTTAAAAATATTTTCTTTAGTAATCCATCATTCCTTTTTTTCCTGCTGTAAGAATGCAATAAGACAAAAAAAACTTCTTCTCTGTCACAAAATGTGAAAGACAAGAGAACACAATTAACTAAGGCAAATGTGTCTCCAACTTCAAAAGTAAGACAAAAAATGGAGACTCTCATAAGCGTGCCTACATCTAGAGTTCAAATAAAATAACAGCTTTTTTATAAGTAACATACCCTTTAGACAAGCGTTTCATTCTAGGCACACAATGGCAGAAGAATTACAAATACATATTACATTTTGCAAAAAATAAAATCTCTCCTTCCTTAAGGTTCTGAGTAGCAGCTGTTTAGAACAACACAACCATGCTGTGTCAGAAGTGGCTTTATTACAAAGTCCCATGTAAACACAAGGATACTTATTTTATAATTTGCAGCTTAGGGAAGATATGACACAATTCACACTCTGTCATCTACATAAACACATCCTGTATTACATCCACCTACACATATACTTCATATAGACTCAAACACATAATCATGGTACAGTATGTCATCAAAAGTATCCTCTCATCCCTTCAAACCATTGAACAAAAACGTTTTAATCTCTCCCTTGGCCACAGATGTATAAAATCCACCACAAGCTTCTCAGGAGCTCTGTGAAGCTCAGCATGGTAATAAGATATGACACGTTCTGATTAATGAGGCAAGCTGTACCTATTTAAGACAACTCTTAGTGGTATTAAAACAAAGTGGAAGTGATTGAGAGTGACAGCAACTCAGCCACAAAGTTGAGAGTCAAGTAAAATCAGAGAGTGGATTTCAGGTGTGTGGTGTAAAAAGATTTTCTGATTGTGTTTCAAGATGTTTGTAGAGTAAAAAAATACAATTTATTGGCTTCACTGTGTTAATGGCAATACTATCCGATCCACGGGGAATTTAAACTCCCAACCTTATTATTGGGTAGTAAAAGGTTTTATTGTTACTACACGAAAAATAGTGCTTTACAGAATATGTACCTATTTTGTTTTTTACTTTAAAATATGTATTTATTCATTATCCGTATTTTTATAGCAGAATTTTCAGCTAAAAAACAAATTTTTTTCTTACCAATGCAGATTATTCTAAAACAAGATGGAAAACATCATTTTATTTTAGCACCGACTGCTCACACCCACCCCTTGTTCTCATATTTATTCACAGGTTTATAGCACTTTATAAAAATAATTTAGCATCACATCCTGTGCAATGTTTCCCATACCAATGTGGAAAATAAAAAAAAAGAAAACACTGGTATCTTTTTCCTCTGCATTCTTTGACAAAGAACACTTTTAATCCTAAAACTGCATTCTACTGCGAGGAAGAAAAGAAAACAGCAGAAAGAAACTAATAATCATCTAGTCAGCTGCAATGGCCTTTGCTGGGATTCTTAAACATGTGATTCAGAGTGAAGTATGATCTTATTGCAGAATTGAAGATAAAAATAAATGCAACAACTTGGAAGTCGCTATCCAGTCTGTGATGGTCCATAATTGCTCAGGCCTCACAAATCAAATCTCTCCATCGTTCTTTATAACACATTCAGCCTCTTTCACTCACTCTGTCTCTCACACACACTCAAACACACACAGAAACGCCGCGTGATCAAAAAACTGTGCTGCTTTACTCTCATTTCCCCTACGCTCTAAACCTTTAATCCCTCATGGAAAAAAAGAGTGATGCAACCTGACTTTCAACCCTCTGATTTACAATAAAACAGACAAAATTTGAACTTTGGGCAAATGCACATCAGTGTGTGTATACTTGGGCTTTCTGTTATATATAAAAGAGGCAAACAAGCTCCAAAAGACAGAAAACCTACGCATGATCCAAATCTGTGTGGGCAGATATTTAAAAAAACAAAAAAAACAGTTTTCTACTTGTTTTTTTTTTTTTTACGAATGGGAACCTCAAACATACAGCGCTTTGCCTATCTTATGCACATATAAACACATGGAAGAGGAACCACTGTTAGAGAATAAGAAATCTACCCCACAGAATAAGACAAGTTATTTGTGAATCACAATCGATAAATGTAAAAAAGTGACATAAAGTGAATCTTTAAAATCTTTTTTAGGATGTACATCTGAAAATTAATACAAGTGCACAAGTAATTAACAGCTAAGACAGAGGTTATAGCTGCACCCTGAACTTTTGCTTTACATTGTCTTACAACCACAAAGATATTTGTAGGTTATTAATTACTTTTATTATAATTTTTTTTGATAGAACAACACTATGTGAAAAAATACTTGCAAAGTAGAAGGAAAAATGACACAGGATTTTTAATTTTTATTTGTGAATTTGTATTCAGCCTTGTTTACTTTAGCCTTAAATCCACAATACAGCTTAGAAATCACCTAGTTAATTAAAAGAGTCCACCTTTTGGTAATTTGATTTCAGTGTAAGTAGAGTTGTTCTATTAAAGTCTCAGAGGTTTGCTGAAGAACATTAGCTAACAAACAAAATCATAAAGACCAAGAACACATCAGATTAAAGTTCAAAGGGAAAGATATGAACCTTTAAAGCAGAGTTAGATTATTTTAAAAAAAATCTCAAGCTTTAAACACTTCACAGAGCTCTGTTCAATCCATCTCCTAACAATGCAAATAGTATCACAAAGTTACAAACCTGCTAGAATATGTCTGCCTACCGACTCTGAAACCCTGAACAAGGAGGGAATCCAATAGATGCAGCAAAGAAGCCCATAGTAACTGTGGAGGAGCTGTAAGCACAGCTCAGGAGGAAAGATTGTGCTAACAGGGTAGAGCTGAGATATGCGCTCCTCAATTCTGCCCTTTATGGGTAAAAAGAAAGCTGTTGTTGAAAGGAAGCCAAAATAATTGTCATTTGAAGATTGCCACAAGCTACAAAGAGACAAACATGTTCAAGAAGACTGCAGATGAAAACCAATCTTTATGTTTATCTCTGCCATATTATGCGATGTGCATTGTCCCTTTTGAAATAAATAAACAACAACAAGAGGCTATGGCCAGATGAGATCAAAATTGAACTTTTTGATCAACATGATCAAAACAGTGTGTGGTAGCATCCCAAACACACAACCTGTTGGTGGTATATGGTGGTGGCAGCAACATACCGTGTAGCTGTTTTCTACAGCAGGGACAAGGAAGCTGGTCAGAGTTGATGGGTAGATGGAGGAAGCTAAATGCAGGACAACCCCAATAATAAAGAAAAAACCTGTTTGAGTCTGCAAAAGACTCTAAACTAGGAGAGAGGTCCTTCTTTCAGGACAACAGCCCTAAACAGCCAGCGCTCTGTTGGAATGACTCAGTCAAAGTCTAGAGCAAAGCCAAACAGAGAATCTTTGAACCACTGGTAGCAAACACTCTCCATCCAATCTTACGGGGTTAGGGCTACTTTGCAAAGAGCAATAGAAAAAAATCTATCCACTCTTCAAGTTGGTAGAGGCAAACCCTGAAAGAGTTTCAGTTGTCACTGTAAAAATATTGTGTCAAGGGAGATGAAGACAAAAGCACCACACACACGTTTAAAACCATGCGTCCTTTTAATTATCCTTCACCATATATGGCACATTGTGTTAATCGGTCACAGGAAATATGTTGGAGTTTGTCATTGTAACATGAATCAGTGTGAACGAGTTCAAGCGTTAAACCCATGACACATCTTGTTTCAGTTTACACTAAATATGTTCATTTTCTGTCCTTTTCCTCTAATGTGACCTAATGTTAAACCTGCTTGAACTCTGAGATATATCTGAACTCACCCAAAAAATGCCAATAATAGTCTAATTTTCAGGTATTTTTCATACTAGATACACATGAAGAAAGTCTATTTAAGCTCAATTCTGTTAGATCAAACATTCATCCTGCCCTTATTTTCAATATTTTTAAATAAGCTTGTTACCATGGTTTTAACTTTATACTCTAAATTACCCAAAACATTATTTATCCTTTGATCCATGACTCATGCTGTTCACAGAAAGGCTCACCCACATGCAGTTCAAATGAACTCTAATAATCAGCACAGACTCCAAACATGGAGGACACATTTGGATACTTCACTCTATGACTTACTAACGATCTGATGAAACTCAGAATCAACCAGTCTTGCAACTGGTCAAACCCAGCAGATGACCCGTTCGTATAGCCTAACCGTAATCAACTCAGCAGTCAGTCATTTTAGTATCTAAAATACCAACATTTCTATATAACTTTACATTTTGTCCATCTGATAAAGACAAAATGTTGGTTTAAATGTTTAAATATCAAATCAGATGATCTGATCGGTTACTCTGCACTTCACTTACTTTTTTATGAATCTGGTTTCGTCGTATTTATGGGCAAATAATTTTATAAAGTTTGTTGTTGTTGCTGCATTTCTTTGAAATTTTCTGTTGTTAAGTAAAATCCTGAAAACTAGTCAGCAGCAGCTCTACAGTCAAACCAAACAACCTCCACACACCAATCAGCCGTGATGACACCATTTTACTGGCATATGTGCTTGATTTGACCTTTATTTAAAAACAAAATCACCCTGTCAGTCCTATGAAAAAAGAAATTAAGTCAAATAGACAGCAGAGTGAAAAACATAAAATATAGGATGTAGGTGAATTTGTCTATTTTCACATCCATCCATCCCTCCTTCTATTCCTCTCTTCCCACTCTTCCTCTCTGCCTCAGCAACCTCCACTCATTTAGGGACTACTAATCCACTGCCCAGTTTAATCCCTCAAACTGCTCACACGCACAGTTTCTCTGCCCTCCTGCACACTCTCTTTCTCCCTCACACTCAAAAACCCGATCACATTCATCAGGTATAAACACACTCCAGGAGAAGATTAGAATAGATCCACTGCAAACAGCTAAATATTATCTCTGTGTAGGCTTTTTTATAAGCCTAATGCTAACTTTATCTAATTAAAAAGCCTTCATCATTTTCCTGCATTACCAGAAGAACAATACTGTAGAAAGAGCTCCACTGTCAGATTATCCTGAAAGCAGATATCTGACACCTGATAGTTTAAACCATAATAAAGATAACTACACACTGAATACTTAGGATCAGAGCTGTCAAAATGTGCTAAGAACATGCAACTTTATTGCTACATCTAGCAACTGTTCAGACCAGTCGAGAGAAGTTTTTTTTTTCTTCAAAAAAAATCAACTATCTGCAAATGTAGAAACTTGTTTTTGTGTTATTGGAAACTTGGCAACATTGGCTAACAGTGAGAGCTGCCGTGAGCCCCTCCGTCCCCCGCACCTCCAACACGCTTACAGGTGGTCGGTCTGACAACAAACCCAGTCTGCAGTCAGGGCAGAAAGGAGACCCACTTCACTCTGTTTCCACACTGCAATTGAATCATGAATGCACAAAGCTGCCAGTGATCCGGCTCTGGATTACAAAGGATGTAAATATAATATGAAAAATCATTTCTCATGTTGCGGTGGCACTAAAATAAATCCCTAAATTTGATTCACACAGCCTCAGTCACTGATTCTCCTCCTCCAATGTGTACACCTCTGATATATACTTTAGATTATATTTGATTTTATGCAAAATTGATCCTTGTAGCTTCAGGTAAATATTTACATTATTAAATTATTTGTTGTTCTAAACATATTCAGTCTTCTTAATCACTTTTTGTCTCACCAAGAGTGATAGTACTTTCTTCTACTGCCCAGATCACACAAATCTGCAAATTAGGCAGTGATGTCATAGTGACTTTTAGGACAGCCAAGAGCTTCTTTCCATGCTCAGTATTTGGCAACAGTGGGAATTGATGGCGCCATGAATCATATGGTGCATTCAGTTTACAAGAATGTCAAAATTTCCAACCACCTGGGTGATAACATCAAATTGAAAATTTGCTGAAACTGAAACTCCAACTTGGATAGTCGTCATTCTAGGAGCAACCCTGAGTTAAACATCCAACATGGCTGCTGCATGTATGAAACACAGTCAACGTTCCATGAAACAGTTTATTTGGTTCTCTTCCTGACTTGGACTCTTGGGTTTAAAAAACAAAACTTTTAGATTTTTTGGAAACAATTAGTGGATTAAATAATGAATCTAAAATTAAGTCAAAAGGGAAAAATGTTTTGCCTCCCAGTTGAAAAACTCAGCAAGAAAAACTTAAATAATCTTTCCAAAGTGTAGTCCCATCCCGTTGGTAATATATTCTAAGTAATGCTGTATATTTTGATGAGAAGAAATTAATTATTGCTTCGACATCCAAACAGAAAAAAAACTATTTAGCATATGTCCCTTACGTTTCATTAGACAAAGCATGTATTGCAAAATGATTATTGTTTTCTTCAGCTACACATACTGTACATTGAGTAGTAAGAGATGAGTGTAGACTTGGACAGCGTGAATAATCCCCATCTGTTGATAGACCATGAAACTGTGTCCGTCTCACTGGTTTATACACACACAATTCCCTCTGAGCCTAAGAAGGTTGCTTGCCGGAAGCAGTGAGGAAAAAAGGCATTGTATGTATGAAAAAGCCTTCTGATGCTAATGTGAATGTTTGTATTAACTAATATCAGAAATTCATGTTGCTCTTTCAGCAAATTGTCCTCTCCAGTAAACATTTCTGAACCTGAGTTTATTTTTTGTTTGTTTTTTTTTGTACTACCGATTTGTTGCATGGCTAAAATGCCTTGAATTGACGTTTTCTGTAAACTGGGCTAAAAGTGATTGTTGTGAATGTCATCATGACAAATGTTTTATGTTTGTTGATTATGTAAAATATTAAACATGTCCTTTTTAGCCTGTCATCAGTTAAATATGACATTCAAAATAGTCAGGCATTTACAAATATTGCAAATGATCTTTAAGCAAGATGGAAAAGAAAAAGCCTGAGGTCGATCACATCACAACTAATGTGACTTAGTAAGTAGAGAGAACGTGACAGCAGCAGCTGGCTGGTGCTACAAATGGTGACGTTTTTCTGTTTTTCCTACCAAAGTAGTTCTAGTCTTTGGTTCAGGCACATGATGCATGTCAAACGACACAGCTATACTAATTTAAATTACAGAACAGAGATCTAAGTTTTGGAATAGCCACTGCCTCTGAAAAAACTACCAACAATCATGTTCTCGCAGCAAGTTTTATGGCAACACTTCCAATATTTTTTATGGTGATAGTCTATACAATTATGACAAGCATGCTGACTTAGTAAGAAAACAATTGAGAAAAAATCTGAGATATTTTAGTAGCAGTGTATAAGGACATCGTTCACCTTTAGTCTCATCCTAAATACCTTTGTGCTAATGAAGATGATGTGCCAGTGATGAGCAAATGGAGGGGATACTTCTTCATTTGAAAAACTTTCTTACAAAATTGAAAAATGCAGCAGAAATCTAAAAGATACAGTCATATTACCTACTATCTTTTTGATTTCTGCTGCATTTTTCAATTTTGTGAAAATGTACTGTTTCAGCTGGAAACAGTTTAATAACCTGGCAATCTGTGATCTAGGGATTATGTAAATCTTGGTTGGAAAATAGAGAACAGAAAAATACCATGAAGAATCAGTAATCATTACTATTAATGCCCCAAGTAGATTTACATGTAAAAATGTATTTTATGCAACTATAAAGTTTGTTTCTCACAGGAAATTAGATGGGCATCACTCAAAAAATAATATGGCAATCTCAAAGGACAATGCATTTTGAAAGAGAAAAATATATTCTTTTTATTAATGCTGTAAGAAAAATTCTTATTTTAACCTCTACTTAGTAATCAGAAAAAAAACTTTATTTGCACTCTCCTTATAACTGCAAACTAGCCTTTTACTCATATTCACTGGTATTTTGATGATTTATCCTTAGTGATTAAATCCAAGTCATTGCGGTTGGAAGGACTACTTACAATCATCCAAATTATTTACTTGCTCAATAGTTTCTCTATGTAATTAAACTTGCGTCTCTGTCTGGATCATAACATTACTTCCAGTCAGAAGAAACGTGTCTAATTTCCAGAAGTATGAATAACTTTGGGTTAACTGTACATATGTTTCAAGTTTCGAAGATGATGAAGACATATTGGTAAACTAATAGATTCAATAGACTTGCATGGTTGTGTTGGTCTTTAAATCAATCTATTTACTTCCACACATTCCTTGGAAGATGTTCTCCGGCATTACATAAACTGTGGCTTCAATACATTCCCGCTTTGTTCAGGGGATCTAAGGGAAGTGCAGCATCAGTCCAACCAGAATGTTCTGCTCAGTTCATTCAGCTGTGATACTGTCAACAACTCTCATCTATCTCCATCAAAAGTTCTTACCTGAGACACCCTTTGCATCTTTTATGAACAACAAGCAAGGTTTACCTCACTAACTTACATGACATTCAGTCCTATTGAAGATGTAGACTTTTCCCTGGACAAATAGCCTCAACACTTTGAAAGTCGAAGCAGAGAGAGCTCATGGGTAAATAATAACAAGGCTTGATCCAATTTTAATGACCCAGTTTCAGGGACCTGGTTCAGACACCAGTGTCAGTGACCGTCAATACAGAGACACTAATCCAGACCGAGCCTGCTAATGTTATTAGTCACACCTGTGCTTTTTGCTACTACAACAGACAAGGAGGACCATCTTGGGATTTCTGTCCATAGGAAATTATTGTTTTGGCTACGTAGGTGTGGATCAGGAAAGCAATAAAACATGCTGCTTCAGATACAGCTTGATTTCAAATCAGGATGTAATTTTAGCGTGCAGACAGACACCTGTCTCAATAGAACAATAAAACCCGACACATTTATCCAAGTGCTTCCGGGAAATGTTCTAATGAAGTTCACACACCAGACCTATCGCTTTCATATAAAAGCCAACAACCAGCGTCAGGAATCCAGCTGATGAAACAAGGTGACACAAACAACAAGCAACCAATGTGTGTAAAAAATAAAATGGAAGATTTGCCATTTCAGTTGCAGAGTTAACTCTAGCAGAGTATACTTTTTCACATCTGTGTCTTTGACAAAAATAAAATCTGACACCTAACATCCTAAGAATGTGTAATGTCAAATTTGCTTCTGCATGGTCTCATAGTAGATTGATTAAAAAGAATGCTCAAAAAGAATAAATCCATTTTATCACGTTATCTCTAATATTCCAGTATATTCCAAATGGACATATAATTTTTTTATTACTATCTCCAACATAACAGCTTAGTAATTTTCAAAGATCTGTTTTCTATACACCTTGGACTAATAACTAGTCTAATAATGGACTAATAATGCACAGCTGAAATCAGCTTTGTGATATGCCTAGCATCTATAATACTACTCACCAGTTCTTGGTTTGTAGAGTTGGAGTCATCTCCAGGAAAGGGAATGTAGATGGCTAAGGCCACGCAGTTGGCGAAAATAGACAGGAGTATAAATATATCAAATGGTCTGAAAGGAAAAATGTTAAGGAAAGAAATATTCACATTCACTGTCACATTCTCAGTAAGAAGTTATTTTTGAAGCCATACTTTTGGTGCTGCAATCCTATCAGTTTTATTATCTTTACCAAATTTTTCTTCAATTCAAATACCAATGGGGTAAAATAACTTTCAAAATAAATTTTTACTTTAAACAGGACTCAGGGTATGCAGCAGTAATAACCACCTATCTCTTGGATATCTTTTTTATCTGTTGTTGGATTTTTTGCGGTGCTTTGTTGCAGTGCTTCATCTTCTCATGCATTAACTGAGATATTGCAATGCCATACTATTCCCTGTGTCAGTGACTCCATTCACCGCAGTATTCTTAATTAGTCACTGCAAACAAAGCAACAATGGCACACGTAGTATATCCTGCAAAGTTATTGTGTTCAAAGTAAAAACACCCACTGCTTCCATGCATTTTCCGGTTGAAATTCATTCAAATTCTAGATCATCTCTACAGGTCAGTGTTTAATGAATGTGGCAGTTCCTGACAAAAAGATACTTCCATTCCACCAGGCTGATGCAGGCCCTTCGGATCGGGTTATTGAGGGTGAGGCAGAACAGCGCTCTGGGTGGCCGGCTGTTGGTGGATCCTCCTTGCTTTTTGCTCTTGGCGTACTGCTGTCTCTTCCTCTGTGCGAGTGAGCCAACAGGAGCCGGTCCAGAAGCGCAAGCCGGGGGACACGAGTCCTTTTCAGGCGTTTCGACGTCATCTTGCGCTTGTCGAGCAGCAGTAATGGCGGCGTGCCACGCAAGCACCGGGCTGACACCAGAACCAGAGCCACCTGGGCCCTGACTACTACTACTCGCCCCAAGGAGCCCACAAGAGGAGCCGATAGGCTTGCCAGTGCTGGCCGGAGCCTGAACGGGCTCTGGAGAAGGGAGCTGGTGGAGGCTGGTACGGCTGTCAGACCAGAGCGCGGGAGTGTCACTGGAAGGAGTGGCCTTTCTGTTGCTGGCATATTGTGCCCCTGGAAAGACAGGGTGGAAAACAGACGAGAATGTTTTGAGACAATTTGCGGAACAAAAATATAAAAACTGAGCTATTTGGCCACAAAGGACAGAACTATATTTGGAAAAGTCAAGTGAAATTGTTAAAACCAATACACTAACTGGTTGTATCATGTTGTGCTGCTGTCTCACAGCCAACTGGATGGAAAATACAGAAGATTTCTTTGTTTCATCTCATATGAACAGCCTGACATTAAAAACTTGGAAAGGTAGGAAAAAATCCCAAACACACGCTAAAATTGGTCTTGACATGGCTGACTAACAGTGTTCAAAAGTAAAGCTTTTGAGCCAAATCTCCCTCAATCATACAAACAATTTAAATGAGCTCTGAGAAAAGTAAAACAAATAAAATTAAAAAATTAAAAGAATTACCCTGACAGATTGTTGATGGCTACACAGAGTCAAGAACTTGCTAAGCCATACCTAGTTTGTATATATATTTCACTCCATATGGATAATGCAAAAAGATTTATGATAAACAAGTTATTCTATTTGAAATTCATTAAAGCTTTTTATGAAATGAAATGAATTGATTACTGTAAATCATGAAAACCTCCAAATCAATGACAGTCAAGTATTTAAGCCTTGAATGCCTCAGTAAAAAAGAAACCCAGTCAACGGAAAACAAACAAAAATGATCCAACAAAGCTTATTGTTTATTTTTTTATAAGACAAGAGCAAAATAAATGTTTGTGGCTTTGACGTTCTTGATGCGGACCGGTCACTTTGTGCGGCTTAAGGGATTATCTATATTTGAATCTCCACACAAAGAAAGATCCCGGAATTTAATTTGAAGGTTAAAAAAAATAAAATAAAATAAAAAAAAAACTGTCATCCCATAAACAACTAAATTCAACTTCTACATTGTGGAACAATTCTGTCTTGCACTACTATTTGCTAGAAATGTGCTCAAGCATCCAACAGGAAGCAGTCCAGAAATAAGTTGGCAGAAAAGGGAGCAGAGGAGGAATGGTTCAAAAGGATTACAGAAGAGTAGGAGAGAGGGACAGCCGGTGTGACTGAGGGAGGCAGTCGTTAAAATCAATCCAGGACATGAGTGAAAAAAGACAGTGCCCTTGACAGTTTGGTACACTGCATGAGAGAATCACACCCCATTCCTACTGTCCAACACTTCATGTCACCAAACAAAAACATTCCTGGAAGAATATCTATGTTTCCATCTGATAATCTGACCCATACCAAAGGAAAGCGAGAAGGGTCAAAAAATGGATTTCTGAAAGTTTTAGTAAAAATTTAAATTTGGTGTGTGTATAGTTGCAAATTTTTTGAAACTGTTAATTGAGTGTTGAGAGTTGGATATATGGGCTATTTGGTATGAAGTTCTATCAAGGTTTAAAAACATTTTCCTGTTCCCACAGTTTAATGTCTTTTTAATGAGATGCCAGTGTAAAGGCTGGAGCAACTAGAGTTGAGCCATACTTGACACGTAATCAAAATGAAACTATTTTTGGAACTCATACTGCAGCGTTAAGAAAAGTAAAAGCATTTTTACCACAAAAATAGTTCATAGATGAGGTAAAGTATGTATAATGTGTATTTCTGACCAAAGATTTTAGTACCTGGAGATTTTAGGAATAGAAAGAACATTAAAAATGAGGAGAATCACCTCATACAGCCATGCAAAGATAACAAATGTTACAATATAAGAATGCTGGCCAAGCAACATTCTTATATAATTTGCTAGCATGCATCATATATCACTATTGTCAATTATTGATAAAACAAAAATGTTGCATGCATGAATATTTTTTTCTTGCACTAAATGTAAGCATTTGTTTCTAAAGTAAAAATTGTAATTAACCAAGAAGTTTTGTGTAATGTCAAAGTGATACCCACTCAAAAAATATACATGTACATATTCCCTTGATTTTGAAAATGACATGACTTTTATCCAGATTGCATGAATATGTATGAATTTCAACTTATCCAGACTTTTTTGAATATCCGGTGCAGATGAGGATGTTGTGAAGGATGAATCAAACACATAAAAATCCAAACACCAATAAGCCCATGATAGAAATAGCAGCAATTATCAATATGCTATATTATTTTTAAAGCAGTAAGAAGAACTGTCACTGTTTTTAAATACAAGCAGATTATGCTACCAATTTTGTCTAAAATCTTGTTTTTTATACCTTAAAATAATGTATTTTTACTCAACTTTGCACTGCTCTGAGAATCTCAATATATAAGAAGTCTTGACATATATTTGTCAAGCCTTACATGATCATGTAGTACTGGAACAAACATCATGTTAGCTCAATTGAAAGTATTTGATTTCTGGTTTGCGGCACTTTTACATTGCTTTATTAATTTAGAAAAAACAGAACTTGCTTAAAAAATGTATTTAGCATCTCTGAGTTTGTTCTGCCTTGCATACAACTCCCAAACACCCTTCACTTTCAATTGATCACGGGCATTATAACTAATATAGTCAACCATTTTTTTTCGCTTCTCAATGGAGCTGAAATGTTATAGCATCACTGAAGAAAATACATTTATATGCAAATAAATATTTTTCAGAAATTCATACTAAGAACCTCTGAGCATCCTCTCAACAGGAGCCACGACTCGGATAAAAATCTGATAGGTAATGGGGACAGCCAGGGAATAAAAATCAAACGAGCGCTCTCGCCCCCTCAGCGCTCCAACTCTCCTCCTGCTCTCAGCGCGCAGCAGATTTTTTTTTTTTTTTTTACCTTCAGACTGTTCTTCCGCCTCTTGCATCCTCGAATCCACATCGAAAAAATCCGTTTCAAATCCAACTCATCGTTGGAAGGAACCCCCCTGAAGACGACTACGCGAACCCGACGCGGAGGCGCTAACCTGAACTATAAAAGATTTTCCGAGCGCAGACCCTGAGAGGAGCGCCGAACATTTTCGCCACACATCCGGGTGCCTGCCTGGCTGCACACACTCTAACGGCGCATCCGAGAAGGACTGACTGGCTGGCAGCAGCAGCAGCAGCGGCGGTGGCGGCCAGTCAATCCGCTGCTGTCAATTATTCTCCCTGCGAGGCTGGGCGAGAGGGGAGACCTGTGGAAAGTTGGAGCGAACAGAACAATGTGTGCGCAGAAAACGCGCAGGGGCTCAAGCCTGAGAGACGCATATACACAACAACAAAAAACTATACTAATTATTTTAGTCACTGTTTATAACCTGAAGGAAAAGACAAAGTTTACTCCTACTGTAAGAGTAGAGTTTTGGTGAAGGAGGAGGGGGGGGGGAGACACTGATGGCACTAGAAAACCAATATTTGGTGATCGTGGCTGAATTACGTCATCTAGTATTTTTCCTCTTTCTTTTGTAAATACCCACTTTGTTCCAGGTTCTTTAGACTTACCCCTCAGGGGTCTCCCCCTTATAATGAACGGCATTCTGTCACCTCGCTCTTCTCCCGGGCCTCATTGCGCCGTTGTCTGTGCTCACTCGACGGCGATGCAGAGGGAAATGAATTGTTCAGAGAGGCTCTGGTGGAAGGTTAGCAGTGATTGGATTACCTGTGCCCGCATTGAGGATAAAACAGTTTCGCCGCAGAGGCGTAATCCTGCGATTATAATCCCTGCTCCAATGTTCCCCAGACTAGAGGAGCAGGGCCAAGCAAGTGGGCCTGGCAGTCACAATTTAATGACACTATACCTATTTTATCCCTCAAAGTCCTGCACTGTCACTCTTGTTGGATTTTCACTTCCACTAAGAGGCATGAAATTTGACTTACTTTTTAAACAACACTAACAATCTTTCGTTTACATTTTTAGGTTTTATTGTTGAATAAGATGTAGCACTTCTTCTTAAAGATCTTTGGTGTTATAATAGAAAAACGTGTTGTTTTTTTGTTTTTGTTTTGTTTTTCCAAAATCTTGCATTTACATTTTAGTGTTAAAGTAATTGAATAGAATATATTTTATGTGGACTACGTAATCATTTAACAGCAACAGTGATATCAAAGCACTTCACAAGACAATATATCAAATTCATATCCAGTCCTGTCCTAATCAGTACAATCAAATTCAATAAAAGGTTAAGTTCAGTCCAATTATGGTATATTTGAAACATCAATGGTACAATTACAATCAATAAAAGTAAGCCGTGATAAGCCCATGAGATAAAATTCTTTTGGGGTTCTCTATATGTTGCAATGTGCTGAATAAGAATCAGATTTAATGGCCAGGTTTGTGTGCTTAAACATGGAAGTTGACTTCAGTTAGATATGCTCAGCGTACATAAGTTACATATACCGCTAAATATAAAAACATATATTATGTATATCCAATATTTTTGGTTAAAACTATGCAAATATGCACCTCTTGTTTTACAATAGAGGTTGTTACACTTAATCCATAGTTGTTCATTGTGTTCATCAGACAGAAAGATTCATTTTTGTTGGGATTTGCAATATGCAAACAAAAAAAATCCACTGATAAGACTGAACTTGTTTTGTTGTTTTAAAATACACTTGTATGAACGAGTACACTATGATAATTGCATGAGCTATCAATATATGCAACATATATTGATAATTCTGCCTCCCTGACTGCCCTGATTTATTTACATTATTGTTTTTAAAAAGTGCAGCAACATTTCCCCTTCATCGTCCTGGAATACTGAATGCCCTTGAAGCAAGCAAACATGATGTGAAAATTTTTTTTTTTTCTTTTTTTTACTAGATTAACTAAAAATTCTAATCTACATACGCGATCAAATTACTTATTAATTTACCTTTTCATGTTATTTACGAGCTATAAAAAAATAATAAGAAGGCATAAAACTTCGCAACAATTTCTGAAGTTAAGAGTTTTACTGCTGTTTTGTGATTGGATAAAGGTTTCACCGGGGAGATTTTTGGACGCCACTATTTCCGGGTGAGACGGAAGTTGCAAGTGTTTGCAGAAAATCCGTCCGAAGATGGAGACTTTAACTGCGGGACATATGATGAGCTTAGCTGCTCTACAGAGACAAGACCCGTATATAAACAAGCTGCTGGATGTTACCGGTCAGGTAGCTCTCTACAACTTCAACTCCAAAGTGAACGAATGGGTAAGTTTGAGAAGAAAGGGAAAAGTTAGCTGCATGTTTATGTAGCATATTAGCTCTTCTCTCTAAAATAAAAATGCTTAAAAACGTTTTAATAAATCATGTTAAAGTTTATCCAGGCAGCACTGGTACACGTCGGGTTCGACCCAGGTTCATTTTCTTGTACTCTATGGGAAATACGTAGATTATCTGCGTTATTAAGCTAACAGAGTCTCGCTAGCAGCGGCTAACTGTAGCCGCTGTTTTTTTGTTTTGTTTTTCATTCACCCGCTTTGGGTTTGCAGTTATTGTTCCTGACTGAGATTGCGTGTTTTCTATTTTAGGAGAAGACTGAAATCGAAGGAACACTATTTGTTTATTCGAGGTAAGAACACAAGATGTAAAAATGGTGTTTATATGGAGAATCACGAAGGTTGTTTGCTGGTGTTTGTTACGTCGCCTCAAGCTGTCATTTGACGTATTTAGCACACGTGTGCAGGCCGCGGTTCTTGTCAACAACAGGGACATGTGATGGAGTCGCCTACTCCATCAACATATAGTCAGTTAGAAAAATATACATGATAAAAAAAAAGACATTTTCCTGCTTCAATTGTACACAAACTCAGCATGTTCCATGATGTTACAACTTTTAGAATAAAGATGACATCTACGGCGTCCCATTTTATTCTTTTTTTGTTTGTTTGTTTTTTATGTTATTTGGCTTTGGAATAAATTTGTTGGAAATTCTCTTGGAAAGATTGACAATTAATTGGTTTCCACATACATAGAGTATCTCTCTGTGCGGAGCGATTTACTTCATATTATTTGGAAACAGTAGGGTTGTACTTAGATGTTTGCATAAAGTTTTGTTTTCATTTCATTCAATAAAAGCTAGATAATTGAAAGCAAAAACATTTTTTTCAGAACCTGGTAAACAAGTTTAGTGTTTACCAGCTTCTGGTTAACACTAAACTTGTTTTAGTTTACCTTTGAACCTTTGAAACGCGTTTCAAACCTTTGAATTGAAACGCATTGTAAGTTTTGTCATGACTTTAGATGTCTATATTGTATAGACGTTAAATAAAAAAATTAAGATAAGAAGTAAACTTGTAAATACAAAAAACTTGTAAATTTCCTTAGAATATATTAGGAGTTCAATAGTGCACAAATTCAAACCAAGAGTTTTTGGTTTGAAAAACTCTTGTTTTTGCACACATGTGTACCAAACAAATGCAGTGTTGATTTAAAGCTGACAATACAGAGAAAGACTTGAGTACAACTGTCATTATAACTTTGCTGGATGATAAATTATCCCTGTAATCATTGCGGTAAACAGAATATTGTTGTTTTGATACCATATTCAGATCAATAATAGATAACTACGATAGCATAGTAATGCAAGTTTGAATTCTCAAAAACCAATAAGTTAATTTTGGAAATACTTAACACTGAAACTGGAAAATGTTCAACATAAGTGATTTGTATACCATTTGTCCTTTTTGAAGGTCTGCCTCACCTCACCATGGCTTCACCATCATGAATCGACTGAGTACAGAGAACCTCGTGGAGCCGATAAACAAAGATCTGGAGTTCCAGCTGCAGGATCCCTTCCTGCTCTACAGGAATGGCAACTGTGAGTGTTTTGAGGAAGAAAATATATACTAAGAGATTTCTCAGCTCGAACAGATCTCAAAGGTTCTAGTCAATTTTAGTTTTTCAGTCTTCAGATGCACTTCTTATGTCTTGAAGGGTCATATTGCACCTGATTTGAACTTCTTTTACTGAGATAACAGGTGATGGAGTGACCAAAATTGCTCAATAAAAGTGATTGCACATTTCTGCTACTTGAAAGAAAAAAATGTGCTTATTTTGAAATATTTTCGGTTATAAAAACCAAGACTCCTGATGTGTGGAAAATAAAGAAGCACTCATGTCTGACTGCAGACTTTAGAAAGTCTTTAGCTCAAATAATTAATTAATTAACCATCGAATATCAGCTTATTATTTTGTCACTATAAAAAGCAAACCAATAATACTTGAAAATTATGACGAACGTTAGTGATTTTTCATTGTTTTGCTTAAGTCGGACTCATAAAAAAAAGACAATAAAAAATGTTCTAAATTTTATTAGAACTGTGATAATATTAGCAGCAGGACAAATATTTGTTTGTTTTTCTGTTAAAAACTTGGATATTAGTTTTAAATTTCCTCGTAAATCCAATAAAAAAATAATTTTTTTCTCATTGTTATTATGCATCGAGTCTATTACATTTGTGTGTGTCTGTCAGAGTTAATTTGTACCTTGAAGCGCACACAGTCGCATTCACACTGGTGTTAATAGTTTACCTCTGAAAAGGCTAGACAAACATCTTCCCACCGTCCGGTGGAACATCTCTCGTCCGTTCTGCATGAAGTCATCTTTGAGTCTCCTTGAAGCATTGAGGAGGAAGACCTTGTTGTTCATGGCCGTGGCTCGCCATGCAGCAACTCCAGCTTAACTTGGCTGCTGCTGTCTTCCTGCATTTGGGAAAGAATCAGACCCACTAAACTCTGACTGCGGCACCAGACTGCTACTTGATATTTATCTTTCTGTGAGTTAGAGTCAGATCAGGAAAATGGAATGTAAGAAAGTCCCTCAGATCTTCAGAAAGTAGCTGACAGCGCTGCCGCCAAGGTAATCTATTAGAAGTCTGAAGAGAAGTTTCATCAAGGCAACGAACAAAGAGTTGGATTGCTTTCCCATTTGTTTGCTTATGAGAAAAAATAGCATAGCCAAGGTGAGGGTTAAAGTAGACTGCTCCCCCTTTGGACTCGGTTTTCCCATCAGCCTCGCTGGAATGGACGACATGATGCAGGAACTCGCCGGGTTTCCAAATCAGCAGCTCCTCTTATCGCCTTACTAGAGAGTGAAGGTTGTTTTTGTAATTCCTCCTTGGTTTTGATCCATCAGTTCGCGTTGGCTCCAGATTTAGGTCTCTCACTCTCTGGTCTGCTGTTCATCTGCTGCTGCAAATGTCTAGATGTTAGAACAGATTCCTGGGTTGTGATCTTTAGATGAATTGTACAAAGCTAAAAATTTGCAGAAGAAGGATAGTTATAAAAGAGCAGAGTGTCAAGAAGACAGAAGGTGAATTCCTCACAGAGATTTTGATGGTGATTATTTGAGTCTAAATCCAGTCCCTTTTGAGCGCCATTGAACTAAGTGCTGCAGGCTGTGGTGTATGTTCAGATTTGAAGTATGCTGTTGGAGAGAAACATGGACTGTAAAACTCTTGTTTACATCTTTTCATATTCCCTCTGCTAGCAGGAGGGAGCGCAGGGAGGCAAACACTTGGGTTGCTAGGCCAGCACAGCCTCAGGAGGGTCCCTGAGTACGCCAGCATTTTGTCACACACAAATAACAAGATTGCTCTGTTAACTGATTATTATTACTTTGGTGAAAGCAGGAAAACCTTCAGTTTCCTTTAAATGCAGGTGAAGTTTCTTTCCTTTTTTTGATGATTATTTTGGAGTTTGGAAACTTATTCCCTTAAACAAATCTGGATGTTCATCTAGTCTTTAAATTAATTAATATGTTACTGATATTTAAATAAAATATGTCTAGATTTATGGCTCCACAAATGTTCTCTTTCATTTGTCTGGTATTTTAAAGTGCAGAGCTTTGTCTGGTGTAATGCTTCTCCTGATATTCAGTCACAGTAAACATTCTCTAAAATGAAGTGTTTGTGTTTTCTGACAGTGGGTATCTATAGCATTTGGTTCTACGACAAACGGGACTGTCACCGCATCGCCCAGCTGATGGTCAAGTAAGTAAGAATATTCATTTGGATCTACTTATACATAAGATGAGACATTTTCCTCTTTGGTTGGATTTATTCAAGCAGTATTAACTCTTCCAGGTGACAAAACGAGCTTAAAAATTACACTTTTCTGTTAATTACAATATCATTGAAATAGTTTGGAAATGCATCTGTTAAAGGTTTAACCATATTGTATACAAAGTAAAACATTTGAAGCATTTATTTCTGTCAATTATGACTGACAGCTAATGAAAACCCCAAATTCAGGTCTCCAGAAAAGGATAAAAAATGTCCCTCTGTTATTTTATGGCCTAAACAATCACAAGGAAGACTGCGTACTTGACAGAAACATCAACAACCTCCACAAGGAGGGTAAACCACAAAAAGTCATTGTTAAAGATGCTGGTTGTTCACAGTGCAATGTCCAAGACTGTTGATGAAAAGATAAGGAGGAAAAAGTGTTAGAAAAAGGTGCAGGAGCTGCAGGGATAAACACACACGTAAAGCAAGTAAAACTCAATCAAGAGATTCTCAAGCTTTGAACAGCCGGTTGGGTCAGTGCAGGTTTTATTAAAGATATGAACTTAAACTATCACTCTTTGTGTTTTAGCTTTCCTGAATCAGAGATAATGGAAGTTTATTACTGAGGATAGAAAAAGATTGGACTCTTCTTCTGGTAAAAAAAAAAAAAAAAATCATTTTTCTAAGATGAAAGTTAAATTTGGAGTTTACAGGAAGAAAGACTTCTTAAGTCCAAAGTAAGCATATCTGTCTACCAGGACATTTTATCGCACTTTGTGCTTCCCTCAGCAGACAAGCTTTATAGAAATGTTGATTTCATTTAACTGGAGCTCTTAGCACTTGCCCACACTCGCAAAAGCACCAATTCCAGCTATAATACTCGTAGTATCTTAGTGCTTAAACTGCCTGACCTGAATGCCATAGAGAATCTAATTAGTTTTTTCACAAAGACAGTAAGACATAGCAAACCCAGCAATGCAGAGAAGATGAAGGCCAGCATGTAGCCATTACATAGAGCAGAGGCAGTAATTCATGCAAACCCTAACCAATTATTGAGTCTATATACTAGAGCAGATGAGTGTACTTTACTGTACAGGATGACACTACTGTGTGTCCCTTTTATTATTGATCTGATGCAGTCGTCTTAAGTTTCTTAGAAACTGAGTTTTTTGTTTTAGTTCTTGATCGTAATTGGAAATTAAAATGCAATTGAATCGCAGTGTGTCTAATGAAACTATTCAAGTTTGACATTTTCAGCATAATTACTTGTAGAAAAGAGTGGAATCTTCCTTTATTTGTCCTTCAGTAGGAAAATTCACATTCATCAGCAGCAAATTGACAGGTTACTGTCAATAATGATAATACATCATCAAAGCCATTCTGATTTGAAATGCACATGCGCTGCCTCAACCTATTCTCCAGGATTGTGAAACAAGAAGCGGACCACGCCCTGAGAAAGACCCCAGAGAGGGTGGATCCAGGGAGAACCAATGGAGTCGCAGAATCCCGACCCATCGACATCCTGGAGCTGCTCAGCAAAGCCAAGGAGGAATACCAGAGGGTGAGGGAGCACAGCATGTTACCTCATTGTTTCTGTTCATCTTTACAGGATAACATTTTTACTGTAAAACTTGTAAAATATATAACAGTGAATGTCTTGCTTCTCCTCACTGAAACACCAACACAGACTTTTAAAAACATGTTTTCATGTTACTTAATATTCTGTGATATGAGAAAAAAAGTAGATTATTTTAGGCATAACAACCCCTGGACACTAAGAAGAGCTTTTGTTAACGTATTTTTTTCTGAAAAAAAATAAATTGTCCTATTCTGTCAAAATAAATGTAATGTCCAAATGCTGCCAGTATGTGGCAACAGCATTCACATCAATCTGGGTCTAAATAGTTTCTAGAGGTCTGAAAACTATTTAATTGAATTGAAATATTTCCCAGGTCTGGAAAAGCATCACAAAGAAAATGGAAAAAAATTTAAAAAAAATTCTACACATTATATTCCTATAACGTTATATATAAAAGTAGCTTTTTAGATGATTATTTTTCCAGGTTTTACATTTTGAAACCTGTCCCATCCTTCTTAAACCTTTCTTTATTTTGTATGTGTTCCCCATGTCGATTTTTGATAAATTATCTTCAGTTTGTTAATTCTGCATGTCTTGTGTGCTTTGAAGGCCCAGAGTGGAGAAACAGACGCGTCTGCAGAGTTAAATGTGAAAACAAGCATCAACAAGGCTCCAGAACCTGCGCACAGTACACATCTAGCTGAAAAGGTAGCTTGTTTATTTATTTATTTTCCAACATTTGCGTTTGGAAACACCAGAGTTATCTACCAGAGCTGGTTATGCTGCAGACTAAAGCCAGCCTTCTTGAGAAGTAATTTAATAACTGAAATCAAGATGGTGAAATTCTAATTCTTGAAAACATTTATTTCAATGAAAATAGCAGAAGTGACAAAAATGTCATCATCCAAATGGTGCTTAAAGATCTGTTGCTTTTCTATTCTACATATTTTTCAATCTTATGTTAATGTAATTCAAATTAAAAATAAAACACATATGAACTTATTTGAGCAGTGGTTCTCAAAGTTGGATTTACACTGAGGTTAAATTAGATGCTGATTAGATGACTTCTGAACGTTCAATTTTTGTAAAGCCTGCTGAATACAAGCACACCACACTTTCCAGAATTGTATTTGCAAAAATATTTTGAAGCCCTTCATAATTTTCCTTTCTCTTCACAGTTTCTCCTTTGTCTTTATCAGTGAGATTAAATCTGAAAATCTGCAATTGTATTGTATTAATGCGAGTTTTGTTTATCTTGCACCGATCACTGATTTAAGCTAATCATGTTGCTCCACGCAGAGCTCTCACACCATGGTGAAGCAGATCACTGTTGAGGAACTCTTTGGTTCTCCGCTCCCTAAAGAACATTCTGCGCAGAACGCCGCCTCATCCTCTGGCAACCTCCCTAGCGCCTACGTGCAGAAGCAGCCGTATCCTGCTGCAGCTCACCAGGCTCCTCTCCTCACCCAGCAGTTCTCAACCCACGACCCCGGCTCTAGCCAGCAGCCACACGGACCTGCTCCCATCCCCGCTCCCTACACACTCAATCCCAGTCCTGTCTTCAAACCCATGGTCCCCATGCCAGACCCCCAGCCTCTCTGCTCCATCTCCCCTCTGCTGATGGCTCCAGCTGGATCGGAGCATCAGAATAACCTCACCGCACCCGCAGCACCTTCAGCTGCCTTTCTGGGACAGGACATTGTTAGCTCTCTCAAGCCAGCAGCTTCAGCTGTGAATTCCGGCATCCACAAGCCCATCCTGGCTCCCAGCTTTCTGCCGAGCACGCTGTTCCTCCCTCACAGCTTTCAAGAGCCCAAGAAGGACGTTTTCTCTCAGCCTCCCAAACTGATTGCGCCAATGTCTGTGAGTTTAGCTTTTTGCTGTTTCTTTCTGGTAACTGATGCTCTGTCAGTATTTGTTCTTAAACCACCCTATTTCTTTCTTTCTTTCTTTTGTCCTCTCAGGCTATTCCTATGAGCCCTGGTCTTGCTGTAACAGGCTCAGATGCTTCAGTGTTGCTCTCCCCAAGCGCTTTCCAGCAGACTACAAATAAAACCACAACAGTACCGGTCATCACGTCCGCCCCTCCGGATCCATCCTCTGCTTCTGGAAGAGCTGCAGAGAGTCTGCAAGCCCCCTGCAGTAAAACACAGCTGCAGGACACTTTGATACACCTCATTAAGGTACTGGTCACCTGGAACGGGTCAAACGATCAAAATAAGAACAATTTCTTGACAAGCTTGTGATAACTGTCTGTGTATTAGCGCCTCTAGTTGTCAATAAACAATGTATTTTATTGCATTAGCATGTTGTCATTCTGAAAATACAAAAAAATGACTTTTTACATTTATTCAGCTGTGAAAAACAGGTTGAACAATATTTTTTAAGAAAAATCATTATTGCTACAGTTATTGGTATTCTCACAAATCCATTTGAAACAATTGGCTTGAAACATTTTTCTTTAATTTATGCTTTTTAAGGTTGATCAGAGTTTTTTGGAGCTTTTATTTGATAATCCACCTCTTCCTATTGCTCTGAATTATAAATTTGACACAAAGGTCTTCTTCCAGCCAATAATAGCCATATTTATCCCTCCTTTGCACACAGTGAGCAGCACTGAAGAGAAGGTAAAAATAACAATAATTAAAAAAAAGTCTCCAAAGCCTTGCTGTCACTGACCTGCAGTAAAGATACCATCACAAAATCAACATTTGGAGTTTAATAAACCGGGATGGTCAGATGAAACTTTATTTTTTGCAAGTGTTTTTTATGTTTCTCAAAGGCATTGGGGACCTTAGAGTGTGTGGCTTTATGAACTCTTTAAAACTTAAATTAGGCTTTTTTGGAAACGACCAGAAAACTAAAAAAGAATTGCTACTGTTTCCATGGACACCGATCAAAACACATGACCAAATCGGCTCAGTTTTGCCTTTTTCCATTGCCGTCTAAGAGAAGCCCTCTGGACTCGATGGTCCAACTGTGTGAAAATTTGAAGTAAAAGGTTAATCGCTTGTTATTGGCAAACGAAAGGTTGTACACTGTATTAATAAAAAAAAATTATGTAGAATTTTGATGTTGCAAGTAATAATTGAGCACAAATTAAAAGGAGGATTTGAAGAAAAAATTGTGTAACATTATGCTACTAAAGCTTTTTAAAAGGGGTGCCACAATTTACACATTATAATCATTCTACGTTTTTCGCTTCCTCCTCCAGAATGACTCGGATTTCCTCAGTGCCATTCATGACGCTTACCTGCAGAGCGTATCCAAGGACTTCAGCAGCATGAAGCTGTAGTCAAGCTTCAAGCGGACATGATTTCAGTGTTAGGGCTTCTTTCTGGCCACAGAAGAGGACACATGATTTTGGGAGAAAACAAAGTATGAGCAGGCAGGTTTGTGACACACGGCACACCACATTGTCTTTTTTTGGCACTGGTTTGTGTGCCAAGGATTGTTACAGGAAAGCCGTGCCATCTATCCCCGGAATCTCCTGTTACCCCGGATCAGTCGCTGGATAACCGAGGCAACGCGAAGGGGAGAATATTTCTTCTTTACGTTCCTCAGACATACTTTCCAAATAAGGTGAATCTGGTTAAACTAATGGCCACTTCTTCAAGAAATCTGATTGCTTACAGGAAATGGAGGAATACAGTGGATGTTTATTTACAAAAAAACTTTTTTACTTTTTATTTTTAGGATAAATACCTTCCTTTTCTACCAAGATGCAGTTGAAGCAAAAAAAAAACCCATCAATTATGAATTATTCTTTGAGCTGGGTTTTTTCTTCTTTTTTTAAAATTTGAGTTCAGTGGTAGAATATGTTTATAACTCCTAATCGCACAAAGCCCCATTTTTGCATCCTTTCTTTCCTCCAGTTATTCCTGTATCCTTTTGTTTACATCCTTGTTTGCTGTTGCCTCTCCCCCACCAGCTGAGCTCTCAGTGCTTGACCTTTAACCTTCTAGGGGGAAGGCTTGTGCAATACACAAGATATTCAGACCAGCACTACGGGATGCTTAAGGAAGGTACTACAGAACTAGATTTATATAAATTTAAATGTCTTGTGCAAAAAAAGAAAAAGTCATGTTGGTGTTTGGATTCCTGTTTACATTCATTCTCCTATAATCAAAACGCATAAGGAAAAGTTGGAGCTCAATTTTCTTTAACAACTTCATTCTCATTTCTACTCAGGAGGCAAGTCGTTAAAGTTTGGATTGGACTAAATAAACTACTTTCATTTTTTGTTTACAGTTTGATTTCAAGTAGAGAAAAATCAGTTAAACTTCAATTAAATTGTTCTCTTTGCAGTACGAGACTTCTGCACTACATCTAGTAGTGAATCCTGACAGGAATAGTGCATCCAGTGCGTCTCAGACACAAAAAAAAGTTTATTTTGCAGATGTTTTATTCCAGAAAAACTTTCTCCACATCTGTAGTCACAACATAACGGGCATACTGGATCTTTTCCCCTCTAAAACTATGAATGTTAGTCTGCAGGCTCTGATTTATTTACCAAAACAAACAGTGAAACAACTGGGTTTTTTTGTAAGCAGTATGAAAGTCTGCCCTTTTTGTATATTTTTTTATTTTGCTTTATTTTATTTTATTTTTTTAAATCAGAAACATCCTTGAGTAAATTGAGATTATATTACAGCTCTCCTAATAAAAATGGAAACTAAAAATCTCTAAAATAAAATAATCTTTTACTGTATTGGCTTACCCTCAGTGAAAAATGAAGAAGCCTTTATTTGTCTTTATTTAGTTTTTAACAAAATTACAAGTGCCACACTTATTGACACCCCTAATAATTACAATTCTGAACAACTGAAGCTTTTTTAAATGCATGTTTTTGCTTTTTTTTAGTTGTTCAGAATGCCTAGGAAATATTCGTAGTAATAAATACCTTCCTATTTCAAGACCCAAATTTTCTTAGTCACTGTTCAAAATGGGAACTAAGAGAAAATGCCTTTAAACACAGAAAGAGTTGCAACTGACTATAAGAAGTTCTCTGTTCTCCTAAATCCACCTGTCTTTTAAACATTGTGAAAAATTGAAAGCTGGATAAGGAAACTGCAGGTAAAAGAAAATCTGAAGTTCACATTTGGATAACTGCAAGAAATTGGTGTAATAAATTACTCATTTAAAAAGGAAAAACAAACAACCAATTCCCGCTCCATTGTGCTCTTCGGTCTGTTGTTACAGCAAACAGTTTTTAATTCTTTTTCTGCTCATCTTTACCAATAATTGTGACATAAATCCTTTGACTGACATCATGACTTGAATGTGTTTGCTATCAACATCAGCTCTGTACTTCAGTGCCGTTTCTTTTTTTTTCTGTATTTTTTTTAAGTAAGCTCAGAGATACAAAGTTAAATATGTGCAGCTGGGAACAAACCAGATGTCAGTCGGTGTTTCTGGTATCTTTAAATCTTGATTAATTGAGTGCTTTTTTTCCAGTCCATCTGTTCTAGGATTTCTAAATCCTAGAACAGATGACATATTTAAGATTTTAAGATCATTATTTATCATTCTGGCCAGAGTTGTGTTTCTTGAGTAAGTAATTGCAAATAAAGTATTTTTTTTAGGTTTGTCATTGTGCAGAAGTGGACATTATACATATTTTGTGATAATAAAGATCTGAACTCAAAAATGTGTGCACATGTGCTTCTTTTTGTCTCCTTTAAGACATTACAAAGCCGAAATCATACTTGGATTAGCATTTGTAAAAAGAAACATGTAAAAAACATGTTTGGTTTTTTTACATGTTTTGATTGAAGCATAATTAAGTCATGCTTGTCTTCGTTGCTTTAATAAACGTTGCACTTCTCCGTATTGTCCACCAGGTGTCACTATCAGCTTTCAGTAAACATCTGGATGGACGATGGCGCTTTTGATCTTTCATCATTTTGTTAATAACTGAGAATCACAATATAGACTTCACTATAGTTTGAATCTCTGTAACTATTAAAAGATCTACGTTTAAAGATCCGAGAAATGCACCGGCGGATTTATGATGTAATTCCTTGCGCCCATTTGAGTTGCGCCGCGTTTGGATAAACTACAGACCCATATGAGCCATATTGGCTTTGCTTCCAAACACACCCCCTCCCTCCTCCGTGCTCCCTCTGTGACTCTCTCTCGCCGCACATTGCTGCCTCCTCTTAACCCCTGCCATCGTCCTATGCGCACCCATCATCTTCCATGTTTTATTCTTCTGAACTGAACATCTGACCTGCAGCTTTTTAACTCTTTCCTTGAGTTTTGTCCCGCTTGTGTGTTGCAGCTCTGCCTCTGTTTGTTTGGTTTTTTTCCCCCGCGCCTCTCTTTCTTTTACTGCATCGGACAGATGGAGGAGTACCACAAGCCGGACCAGCAGACGGTGCAGGCGCTCAGGAACATCGCCACCCGGCTCCGAATCAACTCCATCAAGGCGACAACTGCAGCGGGCAGCGGGTGAGATTAAATACCGACCTGCTGATTGGAGCTGTGCTTTAAATTGTTGTCACTTAATCAGAAATCACTGCGGAAGGCATCGTGTTTTGATGTTGGACATGTAATTTCTAAGTGATATTGCTACTATTTCTCTGACTCTTTTAGTGATTGTGCGCAATTTGACAAAAATGACAATTATTTCCTTTGGATTTTGAGAACTAAAACATGCTACTTTAGTGAGATTTTTTTCTTCTTCAACCAATTGAAGTTGTATATTTAGAACACCTTCAATGCTTTCTCGTAGGTAATTTATAATATGGGATGGATTTGGAGGATTGGTCAAGAGGACTATTTGTGTATTTGCTTGCGTGCGTGTGCGTGTTTGTGGAGGGGGGCGGGGGGAGAGGAGGGAGGCCCTTGAGAAAAGCTAATTGGTTTAGCTAAAAATTTAATAAAAATCTGATATTCCAATTTGTTTGCAACTTATTTGTAGTCACTTATTTATTGTTTTTATGTTTAGTGATCTTCAGCTACTTTTATTTTGTTTACTTTTTAAACATATAAAAACAGGAAAAATGCCTGTTTGGATTGCTAAGTTCGATATAACTATGATGATTTGCAAACAAAAGGTTCAGCCTAGTTTTTGTTGAGCTATTATAGCTCTCCCATATCTTGGCATCATATAAGAAGCTGTTCGATTTCTCTGGATGTATAATATACAAAGATGTATCAGGTGCATCATGGCATAAGCCTTGTTGGTCATCTTCCTGCTCAGCCCTGACTCATTCTCATCTCCACGTCTGCATTTGCACAGAACATGTTTGTAGATTTAAACAGAATTGCTTTTATCTTTGGACAAAAGCCACATGTCTGAGTTTTTCTCTTGTTTTTGCAGCCACCCCACATCATGCTGCAGCGCGGCAGAGATCATGTCTGTGCTCTTCTTTCATTCCATGAAGTATCGACCCGAAGACCCCCGTAACCCCAACAATGATCGCTTCATCCTCTCCAAGGTGAAACCACAACGCCCATCTGCATGTAGGCTTTGCTCTGGTCTCCTGTGTAGAAACTGAAGGAAATGGCTCATCAAAGTATGTTTGTGTCTCTTCATGTTAACCCTTTTCATAACTCCATTTCAGATTTAACTATTAACATATTTGTATCCATTTTATTTCTTCATGTGCTGCTACGCCACGCAGCACTGTTCACTTTCTGCGGATGCATGTTTCCCTAAACCAGACAAGCGACAAACACTCTGAGCCATGTTTTAAACATCTGTACCATGTCCACATAATTATTAATGATTACCAATCAGCTGTTTAACGAGTGTATTTAGACGCTAACGACTTTCCTTTGCCTCTCCAGGGTCATGCAGCTCCTGTGCTGTATGCTGTCTGGGCAGAGGTCGGCTACCTGAAGGAGAACGAGCTTCTGAACCTCCGTAAAGTCGACTCTATTCTGGAGGGCCACCCTGTGCCGGTGAGTCGACACTGAGGTCTGCAGGAAGAAAAAAATCCATCCAATTAACGCAACATATCTTTAACTTTCACCTCAAATTATCTGAAAAATGCCTTTCGTAATTACTTAGACTATCTTTTATTTTCGCTTTTTTTTTTTATGATGACGATCAGAAGCATTTAAGTGTGGCAAATAAAGATAAAAATAAATCTGTAAGGGAGTAAATGATTTTTCTCTGTAGTGTATTTCCACTGATAACACTGCAGGCAGTAACAAATCTCTTTCTGTTTGGCAAACAAAGTTTGTTCTCTGCTGCAGACATTGTCAACACTGTTTACATCGAGTCCAGACACTACAACACCCAAACTCATTTACAGCACAGATTGGACCTCTGTCGCATGTTCTTGTTCGCTTGGAAAGGACTAAACAATCCATCCTCTGTCTCACTGAGCTCAGACTGCGGTACAGTCTAACCGTTTGTGTCGCCGTTCTTCCCAACAGAAGCAGCAGTTCGTGGATGTGGCCACTGGATCTCTGGGTCAGGGCCTTGGAGCCGCCTGTGGAATGGCCTACACTGGAAAATACTTTGACAAGGCCAGGTAACATCCGCAGCAACATGCACACGCGGAACAAGCTCTCCCACAGACTTAGCAACATTAAGACAGGAGTTTAGCAACTGGATTTATAAAAAATGAAGATATGCTAAAAGTATGAGAAGACGACTCATAAATCTAACAGATAAGTGCAACATCCAAGATCAGAAGGGCTTAATTGTGACACGAGATGCAGGAAAGTATGCTGATATGCAGATGATGTGTTGCTATTTGAATTAAAAACTGCTGAATAACTTTATCAGAGTTTATTGTTCTATGTTTTGATCAGATATAAGGACACAAAAATGACTTTTACAATATACAATATTTTCATTTGTGCAGACAGATATATTTATACATGCTTGAAATGTATAAATATATCCAACAATCTGTGGTTGCAAATGCTTTATTTACTTTAATTAAATCTTAAAAACCCCTCAAAATCATCGAATGATTTGATTTAAATGTGACTTTAGTTCTTCTTTAAACATTTAGGTAAAAAAATCCCCCAATATTCAACATTTTAAGAAAAAAACAACAACAACAAAAGGATGCCCAGCACTTGAATCTGCATGAAATTATGCATGACATCACATCCACTGCAGGGAGCTGTGCTGATGTGACATTTTGACCTGGAAGATCTGCATCAAATGCTCCCTGACAGACCTGAGTCTGTGGTGACATTTAGACCAGAGCAAAACTTCCTTTTGGTTCACTTTTAGGTCTTAAACTGGAATAAAATGATCAAAAAGGGGCGTCCAAGTGACAAAACATATTGATTCTTAGTAAGCTGTTAATGTACAAGCTGCAATTATAATTCACATTAATTGATTTGCTGGAGTTTAAATGTATATTGCTCTTTGACTCCATGCAAGACGCCCACAGAGCAGTTTTATTTAAACACTTACTCAGCTGATTGGTAACTGGTTTGGGTCGCTCCACGTGTGTCTCTTTTGTTCTGCTGCGATCTAGAAAGAATCGTGGATTCCTCTCCAACAATAGACTGCCGTCACTTTGCTGCCTCTAAAGGGACACAAAACAAAACATGAAATTCACACTTTCAAGGATTTAAGCCAGACTGAATCATTTCAGTCTGAACAGAACTGAAGGAGACCGTTGACCTCCTGAGCACAACGGAGAGCGAAGCGGTCGTTAAAGGAATGCCGAATGTCCTGCATGTTGCATTCCGCATTCTGTGTGCGCTCGATTGTTTCTGCTCTAATAATCACACACGGCAAAAAAAAAAAAACACACACACACACACACACTAGCTCCTTCGTCGCTCTGCCTCACCACTGTGCCACATGTCCTCTCAAAAAAACATTACCGTAAAATCCTTCAGCTGTGCTCGGATATAAATGGTAGGTTTTTATTATAAGTGTGTTTTTGTGTTTATGTCTCATATGTGATAGTAAGGATGCAGGGGTGGCTTTAGCCATTTGATTGCCCAGAAACAAATGCTGTGTAGGCACAAGACATTCTTTTAATTTTCAAATATGTTACTTCTTTATCGATGGTTTTTATTAACATGCTCTATGCAATTTTTACTTCTAATTTGTCATTTTTATGATTACTATGCTTATGGTGCGTTTTTGTAGCCTGGTTTTTATTTTGGTGCCTTATGAACGTGGGCGAAAACAAAACCTAACCAAGCATAAATGACAGAAACATTGGATTTTATTACTAAATTTAAAATGAAAAAACTTTTGAACAGGACATATATCGATAAACTTCACACCGTTCTTTGCAAACCTACCAGATAACGCATCATACTGTAAGGTTTTGTACACCGTGTGAACTTTTCCACATTTTTGCCACAGTACTTTAGTTCAAACTTCAGTGTGTTTAATTGGGATTTTATGTAACACGGTCCGATTTTTAAAGAGTAAAAATAATTTAAAACATTAGCGTTTCTTGTATTCAAAACTGAAAATGCTAAATGTGTTTTGTCTGACTACATATTTTGTAGAACAAACTTGTGGTGCAACTTCTGCTTTAGCAACTTGTCTCAAGTCACTTTGCACATCCAGGGATTATTTTTTATTTATTTTTTTAGATAGCTTTACATGCCACACTTTTCAGATTTTTATCTATTCAAAAATTAAGAAATGAATGCTGTGCTTTTTTTGTGTCGTTTTGTGACATAATGTGAACCAGATCAAGGAGTTAATATACTTGGGTAATAAAGCATCACAGAATGTTGTCACTAGAGGCGTCACTCTTCATCTCCTCTGTGGTTTTGTTTAGACATCATGCGATGCAACACAACTCAGAGACATCGCCACTGGCTGAGTTTGGGTTGTTTACAGTAATTGCTTTCACCTTGTCTAAATCTGTTATTCTCACCTCACAGAACCTGTGAGTAATTGATTTTTTTCTTTCTTAGTTTGAATTGTTGGAGGTGTCCAGAATGCATTTCAAATGCACTTGAAAATGCTCCAATGTAAAAATGAATATGCTTTAACACATAGAAATATTCACTGACAGTAAGACTTGTATTTATTTTAGATCTTGTTTCAGGAGCCGGCAGGTTTTCTCATTCTGCTGTCGGTTTCTCTCTCTCTCTCTTTCCACTCGTCGTTCCCTCTCTGTCACAGGTTACTTTTCTTGGAGCTTGTGGTTGGAATGCGGGCTTTAAAGCTGCATGTCTCAGCCAGATTTTTAAACAACATAATCCACAGGATTATGTGGAGATGTGACAGAAGTGATGATGATACTTCTCTGCATCTCTCCATGTGTGCAGCTATCGGGTGTTCTGCCTGCTGGGTGATGGAGAGGTGTCGGAGGGTGCGGTGTGGGAGGCCATGGCCTTCGCCTCCTACTATCAGCTGGACAACCTGGTGGCCATAATGGACATTAATCGCCTGGGCCAGAGCGACCCGGCTCCACTGCAGCACCATGTGGAGAAGTACCAGCGACGCTGTGAGGCCTTTGGGTGAGTGAAGCGCGACGTGTCGAGGGACACACAGCAGAAGAAAAATAAGCGATATGCAGTAACATTGGTGACTTGGCGCAATGTTGATGACCTGTGATAAACAAACTAACAATTATAAACTGTTTTTTTCTGTCTGCCGTGGATTCGTAGCAAACCCGATCCCCAGATAATGAAACGTCTATAAAGTTACTGGGGAAAAAAAACATTATTTCCATCACGGCAACAAGATTTTCTTGAAAAAGTTGCTTTTGGCAAATGCCTGATGTAGTCACATAGTGTGGAATTCATGTCAATAACCCCATTAGAAACTCATATTCTGAGGAATATCTGCCTGAGTTATGCTTACTTTCTCTAATATAAACAGAAAGTTTATTTTCTCTCTGTCCAGCTGGCATGCCGTCATTGTGGACGGTCACAGTGTGGAGGAGCTGTGTAAGGTGCTGAGTCAGCCCCGCCACCAGCCCCTCGCCATCATAGCCAAGACCACCAAGGGCAAAGGCATCCCAGGTACCGGCAAGATTTATACCAATGAGCAGGAGAATTACAATGTGAACCTGAAGTTACCGGAATGATTCAGTGATTTGATAAGGTTAAAACTTACCTGGTTAAAGAGGTGGGAACTGATCCTGATGGGGTTCGATGTGCCGTCAGTGCCTTTTGCCTCCAATAATCCAGGCAGCTCTGTACTGCTTTAGCTGCTGCAGCTCAATAATCCTCCAGAATGTGTAAGATACACTCCCAGCAGCCACCCATTGTGCTCTTGTTGTGATAATAAGGCCAAAAGTGCGTGACCACGTCTGTGTGAGCGAGAAAGCAGCATAGAGTTATTTTAACAGCATAGTTTGCATTGAGAAGCTTTAAGTCTTTACTAAGAAAGCTAAAAGTTTTCTGACCTCTTATTTTAACCCCTCAAGTTTGAAACGGCCTGTCGTCACTTTGTGAAGTGAAAAATTGTTATCATTTGGACATCTGGACAGGCTTATTCCTGTCTGAACTTGGCTAAATGTAAAGATGATGAGGGAGTTTTGGTTGCAGAGTATACATGAAGGCATCCTTAAGACCACACCATGCAAATATCTGACCTCTGGAAGCCTGCAGGCTAACTCCACGGGTCAGTCCTTTGTAATAAATCAGTGTTTATGTGTCTGTCAGCGGCTGAGGATAAGATGGGCTGGCATGGGAAGCCTCTGCCCAAAGACATGTCGGAGAGCGTGATCAGGGAGCTGCAGAGCCGCATCGTCAGCTGCAACAAGCGCCTCTATCCTGCGCCGCCCAATGAGGACACATCGCCTGTCAGCCTGCGCAACATCCGCATGCCAAGCGCACCCAACTACAAACCTGGAGACAAGGTGAGATCTGTGATGATGAATGTGTGACATTTAGCTCGTTAAACGCGATGATTGGTGGCATTTTTAAGTTCCTCTCCACTGATTTGTGTATTTTTTTTTAACCAGATTGCTACGAGGAAGGCATACGGCGTGGCTCTGGCCAAGCTGGGCCGCTACAACGAACGAGTGGTCGTCCTCGATGGAGACACGAAAAACTCCACCTTCTCTGAGCTCTTCAAAAATGAGCACCCCAACCGCTATGTGGAGTGCTACATTGCAGAGCAGAACATGGTGAGAAATTTGAGGCACTTCCAGGTTTTAGAGTGGGGAGACTGGAGAACGAAGCCAAAACAGTAACATTGTGGTTTTCTAGAACTTTCTACCACATTGGGAACCGTTCCCACTGAACAATGTCTTCAGTGATGTAAGCATGGATCTTTTTTGATTAAAATTGAAAGAAGTAAAGACGATCCAGCAGAACTGAAAACACTGAAACAATGCTCTGGTATGAATCTCCTGCTCATGAAATCTTTATTCAAAAAAAGAAATTATCTTCTATTTGGGGAAAAGGCCAATTTAGTCTGACTTTATTGAAAATCAAAGATGGCTAAAATAAAAGTGTTACCTACATTATAAAAATTAATTAGTTTAATTGAAAGACAATGTAGTTTTTGTGCTTCAGTTCAGTCAATTCCATTTATATATCAGAAAACTAACCAGAACTATTCCTGTAATTTAGAAAATTAATATATATTGTGTGCTGGTTTAAGACTTTTACACAGTTTTACATGACAACTGTCTATGTAATTAAAGGTTATACGGAAGTAGTGCACATTTATGCTATATTTTATGCACGCAAAATAGTGTGTAAATACGAAAAGAAAATTACATGAAACATGATTTTTAATATATTTTTGTTGATACAGTCAGGAGGAATTAAAACAGTGATTCAGAGCTCTGGTTGAAAAGTCCATGCAGCAAATCAACCATTATTTATACCCTCTATAAATCTGGCCTACAGAGAAGAGTAGGGCAAAGAAACGTGTGGACTAAGGTGCTCTGGTCAGACGAGAATAAATTATAAACTGTCTGAGTCTTTGCGTTGCTCTATAGATAAAATCCACAACACGTCGTAACATTCTTTGCGTCTCCCCACCTCATTACCTTTACTGCTGCCTCTCCCTTCTCGCTCGTGCAGGTGAGCGTGGCGATCGGCTGCACTGTACGCGACCGTAACGTGGTGTTCGCCAGCACCTTCGCCACATTCTTCACCCGAGCCTACGACCAGCTCCGCATGGCCGCCATCTCCGAGAGCAACATCAACCTCTGCGGCTCCCACTGTGGCGTTTCCATCGGTCAGTTCCTCTCATGGTTTCGGATTTTCTTTCGTTTTATGACGTGCCGCACCTTGTTTGAGAAGTGGCTTGTTGTTGAATTAGGGGAAGACGGGCCGTCTCAGATGGGCCTGGAGGACCTGGCCATGTTTAGAGCCATTCCCACTTCGACCATCTTCTACCCGAGCGACGGGGTCTCCACGGAGAAGGCTGTGGAGCTCGCAGCCATTACAAAGGTACTCGGATTTCACTTTTAATCTGCGACAACTTAAAAACAGACATTGCCACAGGATGATGATTTCTGGTTTGTTACAGGGTTTGTGCTTCATACGAACAAGTCGCCCAGAAAACAACGTTATTTACAACTGCAACGAGGACTTCCATGTTGGTCAGGCTAAGGTCTGGAGCAGCAGTTTCTCATCTCCATTTCATCTTCATTTTGTTTTCAATTCTATTTTACATACAGTAGAAACTCCATATTTACACACCTGGTGTAAAAAGAACGCCATTTGTTTTCATATAATCTGTCACAAAATCAGATTACAGTGTGTCCTGGTACACTAAAATAATTTTTATTTGCTAAATACTAACTTAATCAGAGTATTCTTTCTTTAACTTCAGTAGTTTACATACACAAAGTTTACTATGCCTTTAAACAATCTGAGAAAGTCCAGATGATGATGACGACATCAAACCTTTTGTAAGGTTCTGATTTCACAACATTTGGGCTGAAAATATTTTCAGACGAGGCGTCAGGAAGAGAACTGTGGATTTACCTTTGCTTCTTTCCAGATTCCTTTGCACTCTGTGATCATTGGAAGCAACAGGTCAAACCGGCATTTGTTATCCGTACTGCAGTGTTATGTTTTATGTTTGACTTCAGGTCGTGTATAAAACCAGTGACGACCAGGTGACCGTGGTTGGAGCAGGAGTGACCCTCCAGGAGGCTCTGGCTGCAGCAGAAATGCTGAAGAAAGGTTGGGAGCCACGGAACAAAAAACACGGACAGAGACCAACCAAAGGCAGCAGAAAATGATAGATGACCTTCTGTACATTGAAGTTTTTCTTCTTCTCCTTTTCATTAGAGAGAATCAACATTCGCGTGATCGACCCGTTCACCATCAAACCCCTGGACTCCAAGACCATCATCGACAGTGCCAGAGCCACCAGAGGACGCATCATCACAGTGGAAGACCACTACTACGAAGGTAAACCACTTGTTTTGCTAGATACAAATGAAGCATTCTGGCTAAATAACATGTAATGTTGTATGATGTCGAATGGCTACTGTCATAATAAGGTAGATAAATGCCCCCATTTTTTTTTAAATGAACTAATTTAATTAATGAAGTTTAGTATCTAGTCATATTACTGTATTCTTACAATTGTGTTCTGAATATTAAACAATGTTTTTTTGTTGTTGGTTGTTTTTTGCACATTTGAGTAAAGTACAAAAACAGTGAATGCCTCTGCATAGATATAGTGACTTTTTGTGTTTATGTCTCCATTCTGTTCAGTTCAAGTCAGAGGAGGAATATCTCTGGGTCTTTCTGTTATTTGCGATAACCTCTGTGGTTTTACTGAAAACAAACCGAAAATAGAGAAGAGAATGAAGGGGATAGTTGTTGTACATGTCTTATTCTTGCGGAGGAACCAGGGCTGTCACTGCTTCTTAATTTCAACTCTGGCCTTTGGGCTCCTGCCGCCCTAGATAGCAGCTGCAGCCTGACAGATACAAGCTTTGAGAAACTGCTTCCCTTCCAGTCTCATTTTGTTTTCTTCATTGTATATGTTTTAGGTTATCTTGATTAAACTGCTGTTCCTATCACTTATTTTATCTGTTTTGCTGTTAATGAACGGCGAGCAGAAACATGCATGTAGCGTTTTGCAAAGCTACACACAAACCTATTTTTCTACCACAAACTTTGCAGGTGTTTTTAGCATTTTAGCATTTTATGTGACTGACCAACACAAAATACCACATAATTGAGAAATGGGTGGAGGGAATGATACACTATTTAGATTTTTTATTTTAAACAAAAATCTGAAAAGTGTGTCCCAGCTTTAAGTTTAGCACCCCTGACTCAAAACAAAGATTTTAAGGTTTTGTTATTCTCATGAACAGAGCTGTGCTCCGTAAGATGTTGTGTTTTTATGTTTTTTTTAAACTTAACCCAGCTTTAGAAGTTTTCACATCTTATTTTTTTCTTTTGTATCATAATAGAATGAGTGAGGTGAATCCATACGCACGCCACTCTTTTCAGATTTTTACTTTGGAGAAAATGTGAAGATTTTGCATGTTCCTTTTACGCCACAGTTATTCCACTGCACTGTGTTGGTCTGTCACATGAAATCACAATAAAATACATGAAAGTCTGTGGTTGTAATGACAAAATGTGAAAATTCAACATTTTGCAAGCCACTGCAACCAGGCTGAGATGTAGCTGGAAATAATGTTGCCTGTCAGGCTGAAGATGTTGCCTCTTTTGAAGTCCGTTAACTTTTTTTTTCCCCAAGTATTAATAATATCTCTGAACAGGAACAATAAATACAAGGAGTCAAACCAGTTTTTTTTATTTATTTATCTTTTACTTTGAGCACACATCCTTCATTAACCTTAAAAGTGTGAGAACAAGAGTGAAAAAGTCACAGGAGGGTGGCGTCACGCCTGTCACTCCGCATCACATCCCTCCGACAGAGAAGTTGAGTTGAATTCAGAAGGATTTGTTGGACGACTGGAGCTCAGAGAAAGCGATTTTGGTCACTTTCAACTGGCTCTGCTCTGCATTCAGGTGGGCTCGGCGAGGCCGTGTGCTCGGCGGTGGTGAACGAACCCGGATTCACCGTTCACCGCCTGGCGGTCTCCCAGGTGCCCCGCAGCGGCAAGCCCCACGAGCTGCTGCGGCTCTTCGGCATCGACCGCGACGCCATCGCCCAGGCGGCGCGCAAGGCGCTCAGCAGCTCTGCCAACGCCAAATAAGGACCTCCAGAGGAGCGACATGATAACTGCCGCTATTTAACCTGTGATCACCATGGAAACAAACAACAAAACCCTCACAGAAAGAAAGACGGTGTGGCCCGTCCGGGTCTCTCTCACTCTCCAAAGAGCAAACGGAAGATTTTTGTCAGTAATGTGATCCGCTGCAGAGTTTTACCACCATCAGTCGGAGTTCGGTAAACATTCCTCCTCCTCTTTACTCACAGATATTCACTCCTTCACCCCATAGTTCCCCTTCTACCTCTACATTGAAAGTGCTGGTGCTGCTGTAGTGTTTCAGTAAAAAAGCAGTAAGCGTAGTTCGGAGTCATGTATTTTTATACCGCATGTCATGTCCGTGGAGCCTCTCTCACGCCTCGGGCTCGGTGTGTTCTCCACCTGGTGTGAACGTGTAGATCTCACCCCACAGCCGGGTGGAGGAAACCTCGGGCTTGGTCTGTTTTGAGCACTGACTGTTTTTAACTCTTTCGACTCTGACTTTGGTTTGGACTGCTTCACACAAATAAAGGGATGGTTTCTTCACACTCCGTCTGTCAGGTGTCGTCCTTGAGGCTTTCTTTCAAAGAAAAGGAGGAATGAGTGAGGTTTGCCAACCCTAAGCGTTTCAGTAAATAATGTATTCATCTGTTCTATTTGGTGGGAAGTGGGAATATAGGTAAATAAAACCCAGGTTTTAAAATAATCATGTTCTGAATTTTTGCTTTTTGGAATTACTTAAATCTGATTGAATGTGGTGAAAGAGGCAGAATGTGCCAGAAACATCTGATTAGCTCTCAAAATAGACTTTGTTTTATTCTCACACCTTTTGTTGTTATTAAATGATAAAGCTGAAAAATAAACATCAGATGAAAATGTAAAGATGCAGGATGACACCAACAAAACAAAAGCAGAAACAGAGCCACTATTTGCGTCACCATCGGCGGCATCATAATTATTCTTTGGCAGAAGTTTTTCTGAAATAATGCTTTAAAAATCCTATAAATGCCTAGGAAATAAACAAAATAATACCTGATGAAGTTTTTATCCTTGAGTACTGAAGGCTGTAAAAAGTATTTTTTTATGCGCTTGTTTTGTTCAGAGACCTGCTGACTGGCGGATATCTGCCTGATCATAAAAGCTCAAAGTTGCTCTGTTTCTTCTATATTTAATGCTAGTTAATAATTAAAAAGTATGCTAAAAGATTTACGCAGGCTGCAGCCGGTACCTGTGCATCCAAAAATAAGACGCGTGTCAAATGCTGTTGGTTCATTTTATTTACTGGTCAGTGAGGGCATCAAACTGTGAACACTAACAAAAAATGGAGTGTATATAAAGTACTGATCCTGGTCTGACTCCATATAAAAACAGGTAATGTCTGCAAAATTGCTTTGCAATTTATTTATACACCAATATATTAGGATTAGCATAAGGCTTTCAAAACCTTTCTCTTGCAAAGACATTGAAAATCTTGTAAACTTCAAAAAAACTGTAAAATATCATTTGTGCTGCTAACCTGATGACCCACCTGCTTCAATGTGGATCATAGAAGATCTGAGAGAAACTAGATTTCCTAAATTTGGAAAGAAACAAAGGAAAAAAATCATCTTGTATTTTGGAAATACAAACATTTTAGCTGAAATTAGTCAGTTTTAGCCAACCTGTGATGACATTTGTTGTTATACCTTAGAGACTTTCAGCTCTCAACTCCAGACAGCGAGAGAGGACCTCAGGAGATGTGATGTGCAGGATAACCTTTGACCTCTGCTCCAACAGCTCTAAAGCGAGTAGGGCAGTTGTCTGCAGTGTTAGCTGTGGGTGTGGGAGCAAAGGAAATAAAGCGATCTGACAGATCGCGTGCGTGGATGTAAGGATCTACACATGTGGACTTCTGTTGCACCGTCTGCACCTGCTGGGTGTTTCAGTCCGACTCCCATCAAAGCATCTGTCAGTCTGAATCCTCTGTATCGATGCAGAATACACACACACACACACACACACACACACACGATGATCCTGCTGTCAAATTCACTTACACCTAAAATACGTATTGGGCACATAAACCGATCACATTAAAACATGACACTGTATCCTAACATCAATTATGTGCTTTATGAACTTGAAAAGTTTTTAATCTCAAAATCCACTTCATCACAGTCAGGAACGTCTACGTCTATAGAGAACTAAGTACGAGTGTGAGCTTGATTTATGGAATACCACAGACAGAAGTTCTTCAATAAAACATTTCATGAAACAATAAAAAGTTAAGTGAGAAGTCAATTGTCAGTAAAAAAAAAACTAATAAAATAAAATACAGTAAAATACACAATATAAAACCATTTTCGCAGGAGTGGTGAACCAATCAAAAATAATCCAGAACATCTAAAGCTGTTCATGATTCAACGGTAAAGAAGCGGAAGGCCATCCAAGAGATACATCACCTCTGATCAAAAAGAACAGAGGTCTGTCGTACTTGTAAAAAGTAAAATATCTTGATTCCTAAGACTGCTGGCAAAATATATTATTTAAAGTTATAAATGTGGATGATTTTAGTCAGTACGTTACATCTGGAAGAAAGACAGCAGGATACCAGAAAACAACCACTAACATTGATCAAACTTGGCAGTGATTGTCTGAATCTGTTGAGTCCATGAAGTAAACTGTATTTCACTGGTACAGTCGTATGTCCCTATAGAGATTTTTTTTTAAAAAATCAGTGCTCATGCTCAGAATAAAATATTCCTTTATTACACATCATTAACAAACACATTTGGACATTTCTTATGAGAGTATTTTTTTGTCATGATCAACGTAAGATAAAGAGACACAATAAAACTGACTTAAATGTAAAAAAAATAACATTCTATCACACAAGTTGAACATTTAATTTAATCCTGGATTTTTTTGTGTGATGGTGTAACGAAATGAGAGGCTTTTAAAAACGTTTACATTATGCAGACATCAAAAAAAGCAAATGGAAAACCTTTTTCATTATTTAGCGTTCTTAGAAACTTGGGTTCATAGTGCTGTACATGAATTATCGCCAAAGAAAGGATAAAAAAATACATCATGAGCAAAGAAAATAAAAGACAGAAAACGCTCCGCTTTGCACAGAAGAAAGTCTTGAAGAAGGAAAAAAAACAAAATACTATGGTGAAATTTAAATATTGCAAAGCAAGTAAATAGTTGTACTTTTAAACAAATTCAACGATTTTATTCCCTGAGTAGATTTTTTTTTTTTGTTTTCTCCTCCTCCTCCTCTTCCCCACTGACCTGCCAGATCCAGTCTGTCATCCCGCCCCTCCCCCCCTCATCTCCTGTACTCATCCCCACAGTCTCCTATGAGCGCCATCAGGTCGGTGGAGCGCCGCGTGACGCCCTCTATGGCTGCGTGATCCTCTGCCGTCAGCTGCAGCTCGGGGCTGCAGCTGCGCAGGCTGTCGCCGATGTGCTGCCCCGCCCCGGCGACGCCAAACCGACACCCGACGATGACTCCGCCTACTGCCGGGCGGTCCAAAACGTAGCGTGTGGCCACGCTGGCCACTGAGCAGCCGTGCCTCTTCGCCACTGTCTCCAAGGCGACGAGGAGGTCCTGGAAGAGAGTCCATCCACCCCAGGAGTCAATCATGTTCTTGTACTTGGAGAGGGAGGCGGTGTTGAGCTCCGCCCGCGAGCCGGGCTCCGCCTTCCCCGAGTAACGCTCAGAGAGCAGGCCGCCGGCTGAAGAGGGAGGAGGAGAAAACGGAGACAACTGAGCATGTTGAGTATAATAAGGAGGTGGAGGCAGGTCGACATAAGAGGCAGCGACGGAGGACTGACTCCATTTTGGAAAACCACCATTTTACCATCGGCTTTGTTTTAAATAATTTACATCCTGTAAGTCGTGCCTCACCCAGCGTTCCATACGTGAGCAGCTTTATGTTGTTGGCAATGCAGAACCGCTCCATCCTGGCCGCAGGTCGCTGGTCGATCAGAGAGTACTGAACCTGCAGGCAACAGCAGCAGAGACGTGAACGTAGGAGAGGAAGGAGAAAAAGAAAATATGCAGGCCACTGTGGTACCTGGTTGCTGGAGATGCAGATGCCTTTCTGAGTGATCTCCTCCAGTCTCTGTGTGTCAAAGTTAGTGAGGGCAAGCTCCCCTAGTAAATAAAGAGAAAACACGTTTCCAGGTGTTGACATGAAACTTATATAAAGAGAATATTTTCCTTTTCTTTTTGCTGAAAAAAAATCTGAAATTTTACCAATAAAAGAAATATTCTCAAATTTCTGCCGTTCTGCTAGATTGGTTAGAAACTACATTAGTGCCATTATTATTCATTTATCTGTGTGATGAGGGAGAATGAGAGCTCTCATACGTATGACTCCCTCCTTCTGCAGGTCAGACAGGTGTCCAAGAGCATCCAGGTATCGTTTGTCTTGGTAGTCCCACCAGTGAAACTGAACACAGTCCAGGGCGTCCACCTGCATGCGGCTCATGGAGCGCTGCAGCGCCTTCTCCACCACCTGCAAACAGAGCGGCACCAAGGAATATTTTAGCTGTAACAATGAACTACTTTATGTTGGTCTACTATTTAATCCGAATTAAATTACATAAAGTACGATATTGTAATGTGGCAAAATATGAAAAAAGATCATGAGTACAGCATCAATATGGGGTACAGACCCATATGGGTGAGTCTGTACCTCATATAGATGCTGTGCTTTGGACGGTACATTTTCGAAATTGTAAACTAGACAGATCACAAAGATTTTTGAAAGATTTACACTGCCCCCTGGTGGATGACACTTGCATCACAGTCAAAAGCAACACAGACGGCTCACCCTGCGGTCCATCGGTCCTGGTCGGGGGACAAATTTGGTTAGACCCTGCAGAGCTGGAGCTGCACTTCCTGAGGCTTTCAGCTGGAGATCAGAAGAAGAAACTTGAAATAACAATCGATGTTGTACGTCAATTAGTTTTAATCCATTATAACCTTTTAGCTAATCTGATCCTGATAAACTCTTGACATATTTAAAATTACCCCAAAAGGGGAATATAAATGTTGACAAATTTCTTCTGAATAGCTGTAGGCTGTTCAATTACGTTCACCATGACCATGCTCCAGGTTAAAGGTCACTAATGGTCACTTTATGTTTACGTTGAACGACTGTTTCTTTGATAGTGAGCAGTTACAAAATTATTAGGGGATCAAATACTTTCTTTCCCGTGTTCAAAAGACAAAGTTTGAAAATCTAACATCTTCCACAGAAATTCCCACCATGAATCCATATTTTAGTAATGCTAAGTGCAGACTGTAACAGAAAAACTTTTCTGGGAACACACACATCTTCATTCTGCAGGATCAGGATTTAACTTTATGCTAAAATTTGGAACAAAGCAAAAGTAGGAACCTTTTACACTTCCATTTGGTAACTCTTTGATTAATTAAAATGTTTAAAACCTGCATAAACATCTCATTTAGGTGCACATTTTACATATATTATGAGTTTACTCTATACTTATTTATTTATCCACTAAAGGATGAAAACTGGTGAAATTATACTGAAGTGGGATCATGAATTATTTGAAACATCTGTGTCCACCTGGTTATTGAACAGTCCATATATCTCTTCAGCCGGTCCATAAATGTCTGCCATGTCAAATGTGGTCAGTCCAGCGTCCACATAGGTTTGCATGGCCTCAACTGGAGGAGGGAGGGCAGAAACAGACAGTTATCATCACAGCCATGTGTCCTTCAGAGATAAGCACAGAGCATGTTGCTGCTGAAATGTGATCAAATTCATCAACACCTGAGCATGGCTTTGCTGTTACTGTGAGTCTCAAAAACACAGTTACTGCTAAAATCGGATTTCAAAATAAGCTTTACCGAACTTTACTAAAGATTTTTGGAGCTCTTTCAAGTCAAAGTGTGTCCTAAATCGATTCTAGCAATTAAAAACTAACTGGATAATTCATTTTCACTTGAAAGGTGGCCCAGAAGTCTTGTTTAATTCTTCTCGAGGTTCATGCTTCACAGGTCAAGAACTAATTTTTACTTAATACATATGCAAAAATATGTATTGTGTCATCTGAAAGCAGCCAAACTTTCACATAATAATTCCTCAATTTCTTCCGGCTGCTGAAAGACCACACAACATTCTTTAAATGCTATGTTTACGGTCAGGTTTTACTAACATTTTTTGTTCATATAATTTCTGTTTAGTTTTGCCAACGTTTTGACTTTAGCATATATCTGTATATATGCTAAAGTCTGAAAGCTTGATTAAGCTTTTGAGATGCGGAAATATCTTTGGATTCTTGTAAAAGAAGATGCGTTCAATCCAGTAGAAGAATTCATTGATTTTACTGCCAGTGTTTAAGAAATACACAGCATTAAAAGTTTCTGCCTTTCTGTAATGTTACAACACTCAATACTACATTTACATTTCCTTTTAAAAACATGCATAGTGTATACACTTGTTTTAATGTAGATTGTTTGAGATAAATCAAATGTCACTAAATGTCCTGGCATCTCCGAACTAATCGAAAACGACTCGCCCTTAACGGCACCCGTACTCTCTTTTACCTTAAGACCTGATGTATGTGCGCAGCTAATTTTCATACCGCATTCCTCAACTTCTCTAAAACTAATTAAAAATAATAATAATAATAATAATGTAAGCTGAACATTATTAAATGCTGCGTTCACCTGCTTTGGTTTTGTTGACGGTTCCGTGAGCTCCGGACACCTGCCACATCCCGTTCAGGACTCTGCAGACCTCCAGACCTCCCGCCAGCCTCACTTTGGGAACCGAGGAGGACATGCTGTTGTCGGGACAGGTTTTTAATTTCTCACCGCGGTGAGAATTAAAACAAGAAACACAATTAAACATAATTTCCATTGCAGCGACGTTCAATGACTTTGAAATGTTACTTACGTGATATGCTCTTGAAGTCCAGCTACACCCAAATCTCACTGCTCATGTACGAGAAGCTCAATGTTAATATATTACAAAAGACTTTGAGTTGGCGTTACAAAACATACGGTTCTTAGAACCACTAGGTGGCGCCCTTTTGCTGGAAATATGGCTGCTATCCCCTACTGGACAAAGTTAAACATATCCAAAGCCCTTCAAAGCATTAATAAAACAAATATTTTAAAGCATTAAATAACGAGTCAAAGAGCGATAACTTGAGTAAGAAATTATCTTTACTTCACATTTACACAAAATTTATTTCAAATGTCATTCTGCTTTGATTGCTTTCTTCTTCCTTTTTCTTTTTCTCCTCCTTTTCTTGTTAGATGAATCTTTGATTTCTCCCACTGCAGATGTCAGCATCTCCTCTGCATCCGAGCAGTCAGAGTTTTCCTCTGCAGCATCAGGTATTTTAGCATCAGAAGAGGGAGCAGGAGGAACACTCTCAGCCCCGCTGTGACAGGAAGAACATCAGGTCAGGTTGAACGATTATCTTAAAGAGACGCCAGCTTCCTGCCTTTTGATACCAAGAAATTAATGCAGCAGCTTATTATGACTCTTGATAACCGCATGTAGCTTATTTTGTTTCATAAACACAAAGAAATATATAGAGAAACAAATTTGTGATAATTTTCCACAATTCATTTGTGGCTATTACCAGATTAATGAGAGGAAAGTTATGAAGAAAAACACATTTTTCCTCAAAGATTATTAAAAAAAAAAGTTCTTAAAAGCTTAATGCTCAATATTCACCTCACTGTAACTGCAGGTTTCTCCTTTATGCCCTTAGCACCACTAACTTTTTCCAGCAGGGCCACAAAAAAGCCATGTGTGAGAGTCTTGGTGGTACTGGCCCGTAAACACTGCGAGAGCGGCTCCAGTCCTCGTTCAGGCCACTGAGCCAGCAGCGGCACCAACCTGGAAAAAAAACACAAAAGTTGTTTTGTAAGGTTTAGCCCCAAATCCTTTATAGATCTATTTGGTTACACAAAATACCAGATTCCATGTGAGATGGTATCAGTGTACCAGATCCAGGAATAACTGTATTTGTTTCTGTGCAAGTCTCCTATATAATTTAAACAGTAGCCTAAGGCTCATTGTTGCAATTACCCTCTCTAGAGTAAGTTGCTGTAAAAGAAAAATAATAAAATTAATCCCATGATAAACATGCTAAACATTATTCAGAATCGAACTTGGGTGTATCCTCAGACTCTAAAAAAGGCCAAATGCTGAAAAAACCAACATAATCAGAACAGTAGTTAAGCCAAAACTGTATTAAAAATATATACATTTTGCATTCAAGATACAAAAAAAAATATGCAAATATGTTCTACTCAGAACTCCTCGAGTCACGCTTTAGCTTCACCTGGTTCAAACTCTGTAAAGAAAATCTTTTATTAAAACCATTTCACATCCAACCTTTAATCAGTTAATCCAATTCTCTCTTTTAAAGCCACTTAAAATGACTGTTGTGACCAACTTACTTATTCCTTAAGGACTTTTCACAAAGACGACGCATAAATTAAAGGGAAAATGTCAATACAAAGTAAGCAATGTTGTGAAAAAAAAAAACATTAGAAGGTGTTGATGGAGACGGTCGCTCGAGAAGAGGGTAAAAATACCTGAAGTTGGGGTTCTGCTGCAGACAGGCGGCGACGACTTCCTCGTTCTCCTGGCTGTGGATGGAGCAAGTAGAGTAGACCAGGCGCTTCAGGCGGGGGAACCTGAGGCTGTGATTAAGGCAGCGCAGCTGGAAGGAGGCCAGCGCCGCCAGGCGAGCCTTTTCCTCCTCCTGGTCGGCAGGAGAGCCGTCCCGCAGACACACCATACCTGGACACCACAGGGAAACGTTTCGGTTTGCGTCAGTCAAGTTAGGATCTCGCCACAGAGATCCTAACTGTAGATCTCTGTGGCGATCCACAGAGATCCACAGTTCTACACAGAGATATGAGATATCTGGGTACCTGAACCGCTGCAGGATGGATCCAGCAGGATGTACTCTACATCTTTATACTGTGGATCATCAGGGTCCACCGTTAGGAAGTCCCGATTGGCCAACTGGTGACAGCTGACACCTGCTCTGAGCAGCAGCGTGGACATGGTGCTCAACCGCTTCCCGTCCAGGTCAAATGCAAACAGCCTTCCTCTGTTCTTCATGATGGCTGCCAGGTGGCTGGTTTTGTTGCCAGGGGCAGCACAGGCGTCGATGACGTGGCTGCCCGGTGGGGGACGGAGCAGATGCGCTGGGAGGCAGCTGGCTTTGTCCTGCAGGATGATGTGACCTGCTTTGTACAGGAAGTGGTCATGGAAGTCTGTGTTAGTGGGAAACGCCAGGACCTCTGGGAGGTGCAGGTCCAACACAAAGTCCTTATTCTTCAGGGTTAAGTTATCCAGCCTCACAGCCTGACCCAGGTAGGCGAAGCCCTCCCTCTTCAGGTAGTCCACAGTGTCCCCCACGGTGGTCTTCAGTGTGTTCACACGCACATACCTGGGCAGCTGGTCCGCGGGGGTCCCAGCAGGGAGGAGGTCTTCGTTCCTGCTGACCTTCCTCCTCACCTTCATGCGGGCCAGCTCCGCCTGCAGGCGGGACCTGTGCTTCATCATATTGGCCTTCCAGGTGCCTCCGCACTTCAGGCCCTGGCCGATCAGCAGGTCGTACAGCAGCACTTTGGCCAGGGGCATCTTCAGCTTGGTGAGCTTCAGCAGCTTGGTGGACTCGATGATCTCCTGCAGGACGGAGGAAAACTTCTGCGCCTCGCAAACCAGCGCAAAGAGCTGCTTGATGTTCGGAAACTTGCTGTCGTAAACCAGAGTCTTCAGGGCGCCCTGCTTCCGCTCTGCTTTCTCTAGGATCTCTGCGGCGGTCACATACAGAGCCATGATGGTGGAAGGTCCTCAGTTACCAACACGCTGCACCACTTTGAGAACCTTTTAACAAGCTGTTGCTTATTATTATTATTATTATTATTATTATTATAAACCTGTCGCCTGGTTGTTCCTTCCTCTTTGCTTCTATGCCGCTGTTATTGGGAGAAAACTGATTTATTTTGCTCCTGGGCTCGCAGCGAGCTCCTCCATGTTTTCACCACGCGAGGGGAAGGACCCTGACTCCGGAAGTAAAATGTGACGCATTGTTTCTATGCGACGTCACCCCACGCACAGCCAATCACAGATAGCAGCTGAAAAACATTTACTCTCAATAGAAATTGATTTAAAGCTGTAGTGTTAACTTTTGTGTGTGTGTGTATATATATATATATATATTTACATATTTATTAAAACAGTCCAAAGACAGATAATCTATTTAAAAAATCTCCTTGAGCTATTTACTGCTGTCTGAAGAAATGCACTGAGACCAAAAACAATCAGAGCCAGTAGGAGTGCATGCATGATTGACAGCTCTAAGACCCTCCTCCTGGTACTGATTGGTTGTTTCTAATTAGCATTGGGAGAAGACAGAGGAACTCGGATTTTTTTCATATTATTCCTCATTCCAGACTGTCACTGCAATGACATTTTAAACAAATATGTACAAAAATATCTGCTTATCAAAGTTACATGCTGTAGCTTTAAAGGTAAATTATACTTATAATGTTGATGGTTTATAGTTAACCAAAACTTCAAATTGGAATATTACACTTGGAGGTATTACAAATATATATTTCTACGACAGAAATGTTACATTATTGCCTTGTTATGGACAGCCACTGTAGAATTGGAGTTTTTATACAAAAAAGTTATTGTCAAACACAGAAAATGTTTAACATTGCTTTATTTCCTACAAATACATTCTCACACATTTCCATATAGAGACAAGGTCACGTTGCTGCTTGTTTACACAAAATGATTAAATGTCATTAAATTTGCAAACATCGCAGTCAGCTTGCATGACCGCTGGACTTAATATAAAAACTATAAACAATAAAATTCTATTACCCAGACTGCTTGTACACATTTATTACAAAAACACTATCTGGATTTTGCATACAGGCTACATCAACATTTCATAAATGAAGGCAGGGAAGTGTAAGGCCTTGAAAAGCCAAACATGTAAACATGAAAATATGAAACAATAATGCATATCAGGTATTTTTTTCAAAGTTCTTCCAGGCCTAATACATTTATTATATTACATCCATCCATGTCTCTTTATTTAATATTGCAACACAGTTACTGCTGTTTATTTGTCGCATTCAAAAAGAGCAGTAACATGTTTCCTTTGTGTTTTCTAAAGAAAAACAGAAACAATTTAATCTAAACTGAATCTGATTCTTACAGTGGTTTCTAGTCTGCATATTCTCTGGTTGGAAATCTAAAATCATATTTCTGTCTGATATAAATTGTGCTACTGAAAAATATTCCATGTGCATCAAAACTACATACAGACCTGAACAATGAATACTTGCAATAAAAAAATAAACTATTGCTATTGCATTGATAATAACTTTACAGTAACTGAATACATCTGCAGATTTCAAGCACAATTAATGTCTGCTTACTGCAATGTGGCAACTTTGGTGGCTTGTAGTGTTAAAACATCCGACCAAGCATCACTTCATCTTTGCCGGTTTGGGAACTCCACTGACCCGACTGGCCGTCCTGACCTTCATAGAGTTCTTGTACAGCAGCAACCTCTCAGTAGTGTGAGATGGGAGGCGGTTCCTCTTGGCCCTAACGATGCAGGTTGCCATTGGATACAGCCGGTCGAAGCCCCCAGAGGAGGCAGGAGCAACCAGCAGCTTCTTAGCAATATCCTGCAGCTGGGGGAACTGAGAGGCCGACCTCCAGTACGCAAGACTGGAGCCGCTTTCACACGTGGGTTTAGACAAATACAAGTTGAGCTCGGAAATCCTCATAGTCTTTGCTGGAGGCTGCAGGTAGCTGAAGATGGCCTTGCGCTTGAGGTCGTTTTCACGCACTCCATCACAGTTCTCATTGGAGCTGCCAGCAGATGCCTCTGTTTTAACGTCAGCATGGCTTCCTTCTGCTCCGTCTTGCTTCTTCATTGGCTGATTACCGGTCTGCTCCTTGGTGTCCGCCACAGGAACAGGTACTGATGCAGTCTTGTTTTCTAATAATGATGCTAAGATTCTGTGAGCCTCTGACTTTGAAGGAGGAGTTAGGAACCCTGTTTGGGTTTTAGCAGAGCCGTCAGAAAATGGCTGAAACAATGAAGAAGATGAAGCTGGTGTGAGTTTGCTGTGTTAAAGTTACAACTGGAATTCACAAAAGTGCCTTTTAATACATCACGCAATACAATACAATACAGAACTTCATTCATCCCAGATCACCAAAAAACAAATTATATAACATCTGCTGGGTTTTCTGGACATAACCAGTACCTGTAGCTTCATTCTGGGGTCGAGCACAGTAGCGAGTATAATCTCCTTCTGGTGAATCACAGACTGGAAATATCTATGAAGGCTCGTCCGCAGGGCCTTGCAGAAGTGATTGTAATTGGTCACTTGGTTTTCCAGCGTCTTATCCAGGCCAATGAGGGAGGGGATGATGAAAGACATGGTCACTCCGTTTCCTTGAAGAACCTGAGTTTAACAAGGATGAGAAGAATGTCAATGTTCTGCATTTGGATTTTACGTGCTTGACCAAAACAAAGTTTACAAACATACCGCTAAAAATCCAGAGCAACATATTATGTTCAGCAGTAGCCTGATTGGTAATATTACTACACAAAAACATTAATGGCATGGTCAAAACATGTTGAGCACAATTACTGGGTAATTAACTCTTTATTGTATTGTTGCTAGAAGAATTGTGTTCAATTCACCAGACATCCACCTGTTTGACATGATGGATGAGTGAAATTCTGTTTCTCTTTAATTAATTTTTCAGTAATGTATTAATTTATTTAACATTTTTGGAAAGGAAACCAACATGACTTAAAGAAAGAGCTTTCTCCTCTGGACAAATGCTGGCAGGATTTACAATAAAAAGACTGGGTAATAATTACCAGATGCTTCTACCTGAAATTCAAAATGTTAGGAAAGGTTTCATGACATTGCTATTGTACAAAGTTTTGCTACAAGAGAGAACTTTGTAAAAAAAAACAAAAAGTAAACAAAATACCTACTTGTACATTGTTACTAAGTAGAAAACAAACAAACAAAAAAGATTACCTGCAAAGCCTCTTCAAAAGGCTCTAGGAGTCCCAGAATATCAACCACTTGCTCCCTCTTCACCATGATCAGAGGCGGGGCGGTCGAGGAGTCGGTGGCCTCTATGCGGGCCTGGGCCAGGATTGTCATGACGATGCTCCACGTCGTCTCATGCACCATACGCCGCAACGATAACATCATAGAGTTCCAGCGACAGTTGGTGGAGGAAGGACATAGCGACACGTTGCCCTCCTTCAATAAAAGCTGGTGAAAAAAATGCAAAGTAGAAGATTTGCTTTTGTAAAACAGTTTGAGCTAAAAATAAAAGACTTGCCAAAAATTCAAGCTTAGGGGCAAATAACCTGTCAAAGTTTTGAGACCTTCGTGGACTGATAGAAACTCTTCACAAAAAAAACAACAATCAAACTCTTCTAAACTCTGGACAGCTCTTTCCAGGCACTTTAAATGAATATGCAGGTCCTGACCGCTGACTACAACTTTCAGTGAGGGCCGCTATTGATTATTTTAGTAATCAATTATTCTATTGATTAATCAAATCAAAGAAATGGGCACATTCTGCAGATTTTTTTATTTAACCTCCTAAGCCTTTATTACACATTAAAAGACGCAACTATACATATAATTTTCCTTTTTAAATATGAAAATAAACATTTTATTGCCTAAAATGACATAGCATTTAACATAGCAATAACATAGCATTCCATTATTGTATGCTTGATCATTTGTAGCAAAGGATGCATGTGCTCTAAATAAATATTTCTAACAACATGTGAAAAGCTCACCCCTTTCTGCTTGAATTAACATCAATACAGTGCAGGGCTGATCTGTTTATTATTTTTGGATTTACCAATTAATAAGTAGAATTTTTTTAAGGTGCTTAATATGAGATTTTTATTTACAGAATTCGAACCAGGTGAAGCTACAACTGTACCACCTGACGAGTTTTGGGTAGAACATATTTATAGATGGGATTGTTTTATCCTAAATGCAAAATATATTTTTTGTGCAGTTTTGGTTTAATTACCACTCTGAGGTTGATGTTCTTTCAGTAAATGGCCTTTTTTGAGTCTGTATTCTCGAGTTAATTTGATTACTAAATCGAAATTAACTGTTTCCTCCCTCCTCCGAGTGTAATTGTCCAAATATGAATGTATCAGTTAAGCTTGCAGTTGCATTAAATACAGAAAAAAATATCTAAAAAATTGAATCCATTAAATTATTACTGTAGCTCTCCTACCTCGCTCCAGCAGGCACTACTCCTGAAGAAAGCAACCACATTGTGAATCTGTGACAGCAGGTTCTCCACCACTCTGGAGTTTTTCAGGGCATCCCGGATCACGGCCTGCAAAGATCTGACAACGCACGTGTTCCTGGTCCCGATCTGGAGCTTTGAAAACGGGGCCTCTGACTCAGACATCTTTTCTGACAGAAAGGCCAGGATGTCATCTCCATCTGGCTCTCGCCGGTTCGAGGAGCACACAATCTTGTAGTCACAAAACAAATTATTTCCAGCTAGAATTTCTTTGGCCTGGTTGGCAAGGACATAGCCGATGTGGCGAGGGAAGATGCCGTAGCTCAGCAGAACGCCCTCGAGCTCGCTGGCCACCGCCATGCTGAGGTTTGTGTGGTTGAGGTGGCGGAAGGCGACGACTGGACGGCGAATTTGCCAAGACTCGCTAATGTAGTGGAGTTGGACAACAAGGATAGGATCTTCCGCTTGTTTCAACTGGTCCCCTGCCCACAGGTCACAGGTCACATGAATGGTACTTTCACTGTTCTTGGCTTTGGCGAGGGAGAGCTTGAGGTCACGGATGAGCTGCGGCTTGATGGTTCTTTCCACGTCCTCGTACAGCTGAAGTCCGATGATGCGCTGGGAGAGTTTGTTGTATTCAGGGCAGATGGTGCCCATAAACGACCTGAAGCCTGCGCCTTCAACAAAACTATGGACACAAGACAGAAAATGTTTCTTTTCCTCAAAGAAATGTGTAAATCAGATTTAATCCAACGTTGTGTCATCAGCAGATGAACTTACCTGAGTGGCAGCATGTCTTCAGCAATCATCCTGAGTGCCGCCTCGACAAACTTCTTCTGGTCCACCTGCGTGGCTGAAGGAGCGACAGCAGAGCTGGGACTGGAGCTGGAACTGCGGGACAGAGAAGGACAGGGGGAGGACACGTCTCTTCTTGGAGCTGAAGTGGGTAGAGTTTGAACAGCTGCCTTCGGTTTCACTTTGTCAGACTCCTTCTGCTGCTTCGCAACATCCGAGTTCTCTGTTCCCGTTTTGATCTGTACACAAGCGACAATAGTAAAACAAACTGTATATTTTTAACACACAAAACCTTTAAACAGAACTTATACTTCTACATGATTCTTGACATAAAGACACATTTGAAATAAAGCTTACCACAAGTTCAGGCGTCACTGGATCAGCATCTATTACAACGTCACATTTGAAGTCCACCTAGGGCACAACACACATCACAAATGAAGAATTAAGAAGCTTTTTCACCATCACAAACAATATTTTTTTATTATGAGCTGAAATGAACATGAATAGCTCAGTGAAGCATTTGCTGATTTTAAAGTGCTTTACCTCTCCGTCCGTAAAATGTTGGATGTCAATGGAAATTGTTTCAGATACTCCTTTGTAAAAGCCCATCTCGGCTTTGCGTCTGATGGTGCCGTTCCAATGATTCTTGATAGAGTTTTCAGATCTGTTTGTAAATATTTGAAAATAGAAATTAGCTGAATTCGTAAAAAGCAAACATAAATTTGAAGCTGTTAACCAGTGTCAACTAAGTGACTCACCTTCCAGGGAGCAGCTTGGAGATCTCAGCCCATCGATTACCCAGAATGCAGTGGGCTTTGTAGATGATGAGGTCTTCTTCTGCTGACCAGATACCCTTAGTAATTAGTGGGTCGAGGTGGTTGACCCAGCGTTCCCGACACTGTTTCCCCTGCCTGCCGTTTAAATGCTTGGCAATCGTCGTCCAGTTTTTAGTACCGTACTTATCCACCAGCTCCAATATCTGCATGACATGAGCAAAAGAAAAATAAATAAATCAGGGTAGGATTTTTTTATTATTTTTTTTACATAGAATTAGGTAGATAGAATTAGATTCTGAACACAGACTGCAAGTCAAAAACTTTAGACCAAATCTATCTCGTTCCAAATTATAGTGATCTGCATTTTTACTGTCCTGTTTCACGATTCTGTTTGCATTTTCCACAAGAAATAAATAATGAAGCCCGACAAAAAAATAACTGTTGTGCTTTAACATTCGACTTCAATATTAATCTGTCTGAAATAACTGATAAAGGATTGATAAACTAAAATGTGTGATTAGAAGGGTTTTAAACATGGGTTAAGAACATGAACTTTATTTAAGATTCTAGAAGAGAAATCCAATCCATCTTTTTGGTGTGAAAGCTCAAGATCCTCATTAATATTTCTAGTTTGCAACAAATTTCATGTTAACTTTCCCACCTTTTCATCTTCCTCTCTAGACCAAGGTCCCTTCACTAATTCAGGATCCAGATGTTTATTCCAGCGAAGAATACACTGCAGTTCTGTTCGACCCTGTCAGGAAATATCAGGAAATATTATGGAGTTTGCAACATGACTAAACGTGGCTGACATTAAGATATTTGTTTTACTCTCTGATTTTGCTTCTAGGTGAACATACTGGTAAAAAACTAGCGATGGTTTTCCAGTCCTTTTTTCCAAAGTTAGTGACAAGGATTTTGAGGTTTTCATCCTGCATATCAGAAAGAACACACTTAATACACATTATCTCACAGAGTCGAGAATAAAAGTGACGTTTACACCAACAAGATATTTTTACTTACCTCTTCTTGGGTCCATTTTATCTTACACTCAACGTCATTCTTCTTTTCCACTCTATCCAGACTAGTAACAAAAGATGACTTACTGTCACCCTCTTCTTCCATCCTGCAAACATTTAGAATCAATAAAATAAACAAGGTGTCTAAGCTGAAATGTCTTAGAATGAATATGCTGTGGTTGATATGAGGTACATATCATGCTTTATGAGCTACCTTGTTGTCAAAGCAATTTGGCAACTTATTTCAGCTAGTTTTCGAGCAGCTAGTAATTAGCCAAGTAGCAAAGATTATATTCGGTTAAACGACTTCGAGATAGAAAAGACAACAAATGCAAATATGCGCCAAAGACTACGCTGCATGATTTGTCAAATAAAACCTCTGGTGAATAATAATTACAAACGAACTGGAAAGACTCACTAACACATAACGACGTTCAGTAGTTAGCTGAGAAACTTGAGCACCCCAAGCGGCGAAAGTCCGTTACTGCAATTAGCCTCGGCGCTACTAGTTTTATGAGCGAAAATTGAGCGTTTAGGATAATTTAGTTTAGACTTTTAAATGTAATTTGCATACACGACTGTAGAGCGCAAGCAGCGTTCTTTCCACGTCTATAAAGACCACAGCGGTGTTTAACAAACATAGCTTTCTACTGTGACACAAAAGAGCTCCGCCGTTTTCATTGGACGTGCCGCGGTGGGAGAAAACCACAACACTCACGCTACTGGACAAAACAAGGCAACAATTACTCCAGTTCCCAATGAACAGACGAAACAGTCATAACAATGTATGTGAAAACGCGGTTACCTAAATATATAGCTCTAAAATAGCGCATATCAACATAAACTACTCTTTTCACACTTACCCGCGCGACGTTCCCCCTGTCTCAGTGTGGAGTTTGCTGCTACTTTAGCTGCAATTCAGAATTGCAGCTTGAAATGTTGTATGCAGATACAGATTAAAGTCTTAGAGAAAATACGGAACAGTCCAACTGCGCATGGCAAGTGGGAACTGTGCCAGATAAGTGAAAGACAGAAGAATTGAGACGCAACCTTAAAAGAGTGAAGATTTACCCGCGAGTGAAAAACGAAGGTCTGTTCAAGAGCACAGCTGCTGCACAGCTAACGCAGGCACCGGAAGCAACCCACGTGACCAACAGCTCGAACCCATGCTAGCGGCTAGCTTATGGGGGTGTTCTGAATGTTAGGGATTTCACTGTGAAATAACCTAAAGAAACAAATTAATAAGGAATAATTTTATGTAAAAGTGTTCTAAATGTAACATTTACTCTTTTTTAGTTGTAGAGCAACATTTCAACTGAATTGTCTTTCTTTATTTACTACAGGCTTTAATTTCTGTTGAAAGCTACACATCGAACAGCTAAGCTAGCTCACTACACCTGAATTTTGCAGTAAGCTCTTTCAGTTAAAAGTGGAGGGACAGAAATAAGTAGATAACAACAGAAAGAAACAAAAACAGTATCCAAAACATCATAATTAATAATGAATTCCTATACTTGAATTAGTGTTTGTATCTCGGTATAACAAAATGTAATGCTCTTTAGTTACAGGGTTATTAACAGTCCAACATGTCCTCACCTTCATTATTTGCCAAAAGTTATGTTTTCACCTAAAGCATCTTTTGGAAAGAAAGAGATGGTGTTTATTTACTTATTTATTTATCCAAAATCACTTATGGCAAAAAATAACTTAAGCCATTACTTCACGAAGGTGACAATATGATAATTTAGTATAGTGTAATTTTACTGCCCGTTCAGATGCACAGCACTTAAGATTTAGTATATATACTGAACCAATCCGGGTTATTTTTATACTTGACCACATGCAAAATGTCTATGTGAATTAAGTATGCAATGCAATGTTCTGTAGTGCGACTTTAAAAAGTAAAGGTACATCAGCTGGCATCCAAATCTAGCTGCCTGCTGGTCCAAAATGCTGTACAGCAAATGAGATGGGACAAAACACGAGTACTGTCATGATATAAACTTTTTTTTATTCTCATTAGTAAAAAATATAAACATTTACCATTTTCAAATAGTTTTATTGTTGTATAAGCCATCCAAAGTATATAGAAGCTATACCCAGTGGCCAGTGGTCCTTCAATGATAATAAAAATGTACAAAGCTACAGTCAGTCACATAGAGGCTACTTTTTATGTTTCTCTTGATTAAACCAAGCCGTAAATCTTGACTTTATATTGAGAGTATACTTCAAACTGATTTTTATGTACCATTACATTCTGGTAATGGTACACAAAATTTTCATGTTTAAAGACTTGCTTATGACTTAGGACTAACAACAACTTAAAATCGATGTACAAAATTTTCATGTTTAAAGACTTGCTTATGACTTAGGACTAACAACAACTTAAGGCCAAAAAATATTAACGTGTTGGGTGCCCTTTAACATAATATTGAATTTCTTTTATTGTCTTGTCGTCAACACCAACTAAGTGCTGCTGGAAATGTGGCCCACTTGTTTATAATGTTGGCTTCTCTGTTTGCAACTATAGCTAAGGAAGAACCAATGTGGCACACAGATTTAAATGTCATAGCAACACTTGTGCCTTGTGACTACTTAGCCATTTAAAGGAGGTAATAAAAGAGATATGTAGTTACTTCACCAAGAGCATATGGATTGACAGAAAAGCTTCTGACATGTGAATTTAAATACATATTTTTATTTTACATGTACAGACAAGACGATTTATTTCACTAGGAATTATACATTAAATCCAAAGCCTAGCACCAATTATCACTAAAATAGTTATGGGAGAAGCACTTCACATGTGTTTACACTGATACATCGATTTTAACATATTGCACAATTATTTTTGCATAGCAGTCACTGTACATTTACAGTATTCAGGAGTTACAATACATAAATATAAAAACCAGCTTTAATATTAATACTACAGTGTAGGTGACTGCTACATCAAGTATGTTTTTGCTTGCAGATTAATGTAGACATTCAAGCCCATGAACATAACTGTCTATTTTTGTTCATAAATATATTTGTGATTATTATAGAAAAGAAGCACATTTACAATTGCTTCATTTACCTCACCAAACAAATTTTTTTTCAATAAAAGTTCACATTTTTGTTTTATAAAGTAACTAGCGAAAAGCCTGGAAACAGACTTCAGAAGACTGGTGCTGTGCATAAGTTTACCTTTGTTCCACTGTGCAATTAACCCATTTATCTGTAAATAAAAATCATACAATTTACAAAAATATAAAAAAGTAGCTAAAAAAAAAAAAAAACAACCCATTTAGCCCACCAATCATACCAGAAATTAGATTTAAATTATACAAGCAAGAGTTGACTTTACTGTGTCTTTTGATTTTCAGACATTTCTTGTCTTATATGATTATTTCTTATTTTTTGTCTGTGTCCAGTCAGTTTCTGGACATACTTAAGGAAATGCAGTGCTTCACTTTTTACCATAACATCTAAATATATATATATATAAACAACTAATCATTGGTCTACATCCAGCCTCAAGTGTTCCTTACGCTTCTTCATATGAAATGAACAAGGGAACATTTGCTGTCCGGATACTCTGAACATCTCCATTTCCTGCATGCTCCACCTCTGAGCTATGCCAGCTGGTATTCTGTTACATCTCTGAGATGAAAACACAGAACAGCGATTGTCCCCTTTCTTAAACAGAACATATAATTTTCACTGGTTTTTCTAAAGTTTGAACCCTTTGGTCTCACAGGAAACTGTCCTCTGTGCCGACGAAGGAGAACCCATTGAAAGCGTTGTTGGAGCTGGTGCTGGCGTTAAACTCCGGGGTCCGACTCACCGAGCTGGGAACCATTTCCCTGGTGAACTCTGGATCGATGTGTTGGGTGTCGGCCGGGCCTCTCTGGAAGACAGTTTGATTGTATCTGATTATTATTTCCTTGATTTCCTTCGATTTTCATTTCATTATAACAGATACAACCAAAAGCACGTTTTGGTTTAAGAAACAAATGTCAGAACAAGCCAGGCCTTTTGCAAATACACTAGTAAAATCTGTCATAAATTTAAAGAATCACTCAATTAATACTTGTCTGACAACATGTTGGCTGAAGCATTTCTAAGAGCAACATGTCATGTTCTAATTGAAATAAATTAAAAAATTGATTTTAAAAACAATCTTTGATTTGTCCGGATGTCAGGACTCTGGGTTTTTGGGTTTGTTTTTGATCTTATTTATTATCATGTTTTCGTTCTCTTTAGGTTAGCCCTTCATGGTCATTTCAGTTTTATTATTTGAGGTTATTTAGTGTGATTAGAATTGCCTTGCTGTTTTTCTTATCTGCAGCCCTTCATAGTGTTTCTGGTTACGTTTATTCTTTAGTTATCTTAGGTTCTGTTTTTCTTGTATGTCTGAGTCTGTCGAGCTTCTTTAGTGATTATAGTTTATTTTTATTTAATCCTTCTAGTTCCCCCCGTAGTGTTTCTGATCTTATTTTGTCACTTTTGGTTAATTTAGTCTTTCTTTAGTAATTCTAGTTAGGTTATCTCTTTGTTCAGATCTTCTAGTTTCTCTAGTTCTACATCCCCTAATTTTATTTATTGACGATAGATTATCCTTCTTTCTGTTTAGGTTTGTTTATGTTTTTCCCTCATGTATTTTTGTCTTCTAGTTTATCAGGTTTTCTTTAGTTTTAGTGTTTTCTTTCGTTTTACAAGTATTTTCAGCTCCCTGGTGTTTCCTCCCTGTTTTTCTCACTATATCTCCTTAGCTTCCCTGTGCCACCTTCTCCCTGCCCCTCAGCCAACGCCTGTGCCAACTACTCACACCTGCAACCAGCTATCTCATCTCGTTAGGTCCATTGTTCTGTTTACTACCTCCCAGTATTTAAGCTCCTCTATCCCAGTCACAACTTGCCAGTCTGTCTCGTCACCCTGATCATCACTACCCATGTTTCCCTCCCTGGATTATCATTTGTTGCCTTGTGTTTCCAGTTTGTTTTGTTTTTGGATTTTCTTGTACCCCTGGATTTTGGATTTTTTGTTAGTTGATCTTCTTCATTAAAACATCCACTTATTTCTACGTCTGCTGCCTGCTGCGTTTGGGTCCACCGCCACACCATCCCATCACACTGTAAAGGGTTTCAAAGCCTTTTGGGGCCAACCATCAACAGATGGATGAAACATGATGGAGCAGTGGTGAACCTTCCCAAGTCAGCCTACTAAAATTACTCCAGAGACACATGAACAATAGCAGTTTTACAGAACATAACTTACCACATTGGGGTTGTAAGGAGGAGTGATCCTCTTGTTATAAAGGTCGTCCCAGTTGATTGGAGCAAAGAAGGAATGGTTCTTTATTTCTAACTACAAAAAAAAACAACCAAATGACAACAATGAAAAGATTAGTGGAAAAGTTATTTGTTCACATTTTTTGAAATATATATTTTATTGGAACTCATTGACTTGACAAAATTTATCGGATACTCCATTAGAAGCATTTTTGGAGTCATTTAAGATTTTTGGTTTTCTCCAGCTATTCCAGCTATGTCAGTTCTATTTCTGCTGGTCCTCAATTAACAAAATATTGAACATAACTCCTTTTACAAAATCAAGACATATTTATTGTCTGCAGATTTTTAGGACAAACACACACTTACAAAGTCAGCAATCGCTCCGAGTCGTCTGTGTGGGTCTTTCTGCAGAAGACCGACCAGCAGAGAGCAGACGACCTCAGACTTCCCTGGAGGGAGCGGCAGCGTCTGGTGAAGAATCCCATTGTACATTTCACCAACGTCCCGGCTGTAGAAAGGAGGCTAAAATGGAGTGAGAGCTTTGATTAATATAATATATAATATTAAGGGAGAAGCTAAAGATCCATGAGCCACAGTAACAGAAAGCTTTTCTTCTGCATTAATCACAGAAATAATCTGAATTATGAAGGATAATAAATCAAAAGTGAGTTTTACCGCAAAGGATACAATTCAAACTTTATTTTTCTGTAAATCATCTAGCAGATGTTCAAAACACACCATGATGCAGGTAATAAGAGTTTGACACTATGGTCAAATAGATATGGTAAAAAGAAACAAAAAAAAAGTAAATGTTTGGATCAGCCACTCATAAACACACATACCAGGCTATAGATCATCTCATAGAGAACGGCTCCCAGACACCACCAGTCCACCGTCCTGTCGTATGGTTCCTTACGCAGAATCTCCGGTGCCAAGTACTTCAGAGAAAGAGAAGAAATTCATGAACAAGTAGAGGTAATCATGCTGCTTCTGACATTACACAAGTTTCAGTAAAAAAACCCAACTTGTTTTAAAAAGAGTATGTTAACTTCTTTGGTACATCAGCCTTCCAATGTGAAATTATTATAGCTCTTCATGTTCTTGCCACTCACCTCTGGGGTGCCACAGAAAGTGGAGGTGGTTCCTTCTGGCTCAACACCTTCTTTGCACAGCCCAAAGTCTGTCAGCACCACATGACCCTGCAGACACGAGGCACATGCAATCCCAAACTATACTGAATATAACAGTCAAATGAAATGAGCGAGGATCCGTTAGTGGCTTACCTGAAAGTCTAAAAGGATATTCTCTGGTTTTAAATCTCTGTCAAATACAAGAGCAAAAGCCATGGTTATCAATCGGTTGCATTTCAAGGCGACCAAGCTAACATGTCCAGCATGTCTGACCTGTAGACGATGTTGAGAGAGTGGAGGTAGCCGACAGCGCTTGCCACTTCGGCAGCGTAGAACCTCGCTCTCGGCTCCGAGAAACACCTCTCCCTCTGGAGGTGGAAGAAGAGCTGCAGAGGAAGATTAGATGTTAATTATGTAGTAAAAAAAAAAAAAAAGCTATACATGGAGCAGGAAGTGGCGCGGGATTACAAATGTGATGAGGAAAGGGAGAGGAATGGTAGAGAAATTTGGGAGGAACAGAGAGAGGTCTTTAAACAAAAAAAACTTAGCGGAAAAACACCTGATAGGACTGTAACATTTCAAACATAAGTAAAGATTTTGTTAAAAATGCTATTTGAATATAATAATTAAACATAAAATAAAAACAATGAGGAAAAGAAAGAAAATGGCTGGGGTTATATTGAGTGACAATATGAAATTTTCATAAAAGCAGAATATTAATGTTTTCTCTGCATAAGAGTCAATTATCACTTAAAAATATATAGATTCATTTTAAGACCTTTCTAAATCAGTCTCTACCTGAGTTCATCTAAGTTCATTTTTGTTGTATTTGGCCGTCAAACATGTACCTCTCCTCCGTTTACATAGTCAAGCACAAAGTAGAGTTTTTCTGCGGTCTGAAAGGAGTAGTGGAGCCGGACCAGAAACGGGTGTTTCAGGCTCTTCAGCAGCACGTTCCTCTCTGCCATGATGTTCTTTTGCTAAAAGAGGAAGAACAAAATGCCTGACATCTTCTGCCACAGTGAAAGAACTTCAGTATCTATGAAAGTCAGACATTACTTTCACAAAATACACAACAGAGAGAGATAAAATCAGTTTTATCTCTGCTTTTCCCTGGATGACGGCGCGGATGTTTCCAAATACAACCTGCATCTCATGAAGCCGTTGACCCTTCACGTTCTGTGTTTAGGGCACGGTTCATGACTCGGCCTCACCGTGTAGCAAAATGCAAAGTCATCTGTCTTTTCCTGTTTCCTGCTCATCACCGTGCTGTATACTGTAACTAACACGTCCAACAACACAGCAAACGCCGTCGTCTAAAGAACGTTTAGGTCCTTCTCTTTCCTGATCAGATTCATTAACCGATGAACTATTAATGATCATGAACTCCTTGTTTTTCTTCTGCTCTTGTGGTTTTGTCTTTTTTAGTGGCTGATGTCAGTCGCTCACGCTGAGCTGGAGTCTTCTGGGAGTTGCTTTCCGTTAAGAGGAGGCGTTTCCTCTCCACTGTTGCCACATGCTTACTCAGGAAAGCGGATTACTTGAAAGTCGGTGACTCGACGCAATCAGATGAGCTTTCCATGGATTACTTTCAGCGTTATCGTGACTGAATGTGATTGCATTGTTTTATTAATTTGCCATGACCTGAACTGTATTTGGTTATTTCAATCTAAACAAGTGATTGCATTAGTAGCATGTTGAATTAACTTTGTGATATACAGTATTTCTAAACAATTAGATGTAAATTAAATCTTTTTTTCTTGATATTTTTATGTTTTTTGTAAAACAAAAAAAATTTTTTGTTTTTTTTTCCAAGTTGATTTATTAATGAAAACATGATCTTCTGGCTAAAGATCTATGAGTGATTTATTAGTTAATGATAATATTTGTTTAATTTGCAACAACAACTGTTCATATTTTCAATTATTAATGATGTAATTTGACATTAGTAATACATGATAATGTATATGTTAGAGTGCCCAGAAAAGTTAGGTTTATTTTTGTTTTAAAGTGGAAAAATGGAGCATAATAAAAACCATTTTATAGTGGCATAAACTCTATCAGCTAGTAATGGCAAAATTACGATTTACTCGGTATAAAAAAAGATTTTGCTTTGTGTAGTTCGTATTTTATGTCATTTATGACAAGGAATAGGGTTTAAATGAAACACTGTGTAAATTTGGATGATTACATTTTCTTTATTTGATTTAGATAAAGTCGTTACATGTAATTATAAGCAAAGAGAGACATCTCCAAAAATGGCCTTTTGAAGATAAATGTTACCACAGAGTTCTCAGAAAATGAGTTTAAGCCCTGAGACAAGCAGAAATACAAACACTTCTATTACCAAAAAGACAAAGTATCAGTTTAAGTAGAGTCAAGCTGAGCGCTCTGAGTGACAGGAGGATCTGGTTCTCTTTACTCGGATATTTTCACCGTGTTGTTCGACAAACACTGAAGTGTCCTGGTTTATTTTCTGCGGGCTGTAAAATGTGTCCTTTGTACGGAACGAGCTGCAGATTAGATTAGATACAGATCAGATCTTGCCGGGTCAGAACTCTGTTTACTAATAACTCTCACAGATATTCATCCACAACACAGACAGAGATTCCCATCTATGTTTGGTTTCCAGCAGTCCTCAGCATTATTTGCTTTTATTGTTTAAATATAGTTCGCCTACAATAATAGCAAAAAATATCTGATTTAATTACAGCTTGAAGCTCTATCGTGGGATATATTTAAAGTGTATGATAACTTGATGTTTGACTTATATAAAGATGCTATTCCTTTGAGTGTATTTAACGGTTGATCTGTCAGGATCAAGCTCAGTTTTAATAGCCAAACATACCAAGAGAAACATCTTCAAATGGCTAAATTACCTCTTTTTTCTTGAGGATGATCTTCTTCTGCAGAACTTTGATTGCATAGAACTTGTTGTCGGCTTTCAGCTTTGCAAGCAGGACCTGCATGATGGTTGGCTTATTAGTGTTTTGTTTAGTAAATACTTTGCACCAGCATCTCAGCACAATGATATCAGGACATTTCATCAAAAGTGTGCACCCAACACAGACAGCTGATCTCTGGAAACGCACAATGCTGAGAAATGTTGGAAGAGTTGATGCAAAGGAAGAAAAAAAAATGTCACTTATCTTATTGTTGCGTGATAAAAGAAATAGAAAATTATTAATTGGCTGAAATATTATATGACTAAACAAAAATAGGATAAAATAAAACAAAAGCAAAAAAAAGCTAAATCAAATAATATTAAAAATTAGAATAAAAGCAATTTGTTTTTAAGTGATGAAGCAATAAAAATGAGTTTTAGGATGGGAATTTCAAAAATACAGAGTTGGGTGTTTTTCGTCTGCTCCTTGGTATCAATACGATCTTCTTTACCAGTGACTTCAAAGTGTGTGAAGTTGAAAAATCTGAGCGGAAACAATGCCTGACCCATCTATCATGTTTACTTGAAACTAAGCAAGGGTCCAGAGTGGGTGGAAAATATGCTTTGACAGCCACAGATTGAGTAAAGGGTGTTTTAAAGAGTCTAGTAGGGGGGAAAAAATTGTAATTTACTAAAATAATACTTTTTTATTTTTATTAGATTAAAACATTTTAGTTTTAAGGTTAAATCATAACAGCTTTGGTGTAGAAATAAATTTAGAAATCTTTCACCTACTGCACAGGAAGAGATTAAACCTCATTAAAGAACAAAATCTGACAAAATGATTTACAAAAATAATTTTGAACCCCAAATGTGAGAAAAGATAATAGAGGATGAAAAGTTTACTGTTTGAAGGACAGATGGGTCAAAATTGGTTAATTTAGAAACTAGTTTCATCAGTGCCTTCTTAAAATTGTCAACTCTAAGATTCTCTGAGATTTAAACCCAGCTGGGATTTTCAGCTAAGAAGAAATAGATCCAAAGTGGGAAGTTTACTGGAATACACCCATGAACCAGAGGGGACGATCATGGTATTTACTAGCTGTAAGAAACTTCCCATTAGCAGATGATGCAACAGCTAAAGAAGTGCAAAATAGGTTCTGACTGAGTGACGTGTGACTAATATTCCAGTTGTTTTGCACCAACCATTTTATAATCAAAACCTAATGAGTAGCATTTGGCAAAAGGATTGATAAGAAAAAGAAGAAAAAAAACATGGACACTTTATGTTCAAATCTCCAAGGATTGAAAAGGAAAATTTTGGTTACAAATTTCAGATCATTGTATTTCAGCTAGTTAATAAGTGAGGAGGCAGGAAGCACACTTTAAGTTTGAAGGCTTAAACACTTACTGTGGCTTGGATGTCAGTAGTTGGACACAATCTTACAAAATTCATTTCTCTCTCTCTGTTTCTTTTATATAAGTAGGTCAGGGTAAAATCTGTGCTCCCTAACAGATCATAAAACTATAAAATTTATTCATTTATCAGAACAATCAATAATTCCTGCAGCATGGCTTGTATTATGACCAAGTAAACATACCTGAAGGTTTGTGAAGAACAAAAAAAACCCCAAAAAACAATAGATCAGTTTAATAGTGCAGATATAAATAAGTGTTTTAGAGTTACCTTCCCAAAGGTTCCTTTACCAATGACAGCCAGGAAGTCAAAGTCAGTCGGTCTGGCGCTAAAACAACAAGTAGGTCAACTATTAAACGATCTGCATTGCTTTGCACATCAGATTACACAACATACTCTGAGGCTCATGACATGACTATTTCACAAAAGAGAAACACGTAAAAAAAAAAAACACTCAGTGTCAAACAGTGGTGACTGTCATTCAAAAAGATCCAGTGTGAATCATTTATGAGGAACAAATGATTGTGAACTTCTGGAAGCAAATCTGAAGAGAAAAACTTTTTTTTTTTCTTAAATTATGGGATAAGTTTAGTACCGCAGTAGAGAGGTCATCAAAGAACGGCAATCAAGTTTGATCTTGAAAGCACATGTTTATTACTCCTTTGAACGTAATTGCATAATAAAATAAAAACCTCTGATAATGTCAGAATAAAAAAATGAGTTGATCTGCAGGCGGCTGCCAAAAGTTACCACACCATGTTTTGTCAAAAGTTTCCACAGTGAGACTGAATGCGAGGAGTGGCCAGAAAATAAACGGACAAGCTAAGTAAAGATTCCTGAGGTCATGGAGGATTATATAAGTGCAACCAGAGGCTAGTCTCACATTGTTAAATGTTAATCTTGAGAAATAAATACCCACTGCACTGCTTCTCCTCCACGGTTTGTTAAAGATTACATTAAGAAGTCAAAAGGTTGCTGGAAAAACAATATCTTGACTTATGAGGTGCAAGCAGAGCTGTTTGGTAACATTTGACAAACTTTACCTGTAAAACCTAATAAGGTTTGTTTGCTGCATTCTTCTCTTAAAGGTTTGAATTTATTGGGTGATAAATTAGTACATTAATCATGAAATGAGGCTCTTGCAGAATGCTGTATAGCTGTTAGAGTTATTCTTTCAAAGAGAGGATTACACAGGCAGCAAAAGTGTGTGAAACTTTTGCTGCCTGTCAGTAAGTAATATTGGATCACTTTCACCAAGATCACTTCACCAGCCTTTGGTTAGTTTGTTTTACTTAATCTAGCATTACAATTTCTATGGGTTAATTTGCAACTTCAAAAAATAAAGGGAAACAGATGGTTTAATAAAAGCAGAGTTACTGACTGTGGGTTTGCTGAAGGTCCCAAATTGACATCATCATGAGGAGAGGAGGGGGTCGAACACAGCTGGAAAAATACAGAGAAAAATACACATGATGCTTAAAATGGTTAAAGCAAGTCAACAGATTATAAATTAAAAAAAACTTTTTTTTGTCTCTTTTAAGTACAGTACAATGTTAACTGTCCACTTCACAAAAAAAGCAAATAATTTTAACCGCAACAGGTAAACTGTCCATTTCAGACGATCTTAGAAAAGTTTGACATTCACTTTCAAAGCTTTGTTTGATAAGAATAAGAGGAAGAAGAATATTTTTTGTTCCACCTGTTTGGTTTGGCAAACACCACTGTGCTTTACAGCAATCAGATGATGAAGAATGAAACTAACACAGACTTGTTTGACCATCTGCGTCTGTCAGATGACTCCAGATGGAAATTTTCTCAAGAGTTTAACAGGAAAAACAATCTCCTCTGTTCTGTCAAACATTCGTTAAAAACAAAGTCATCTCACTGAAAGAAGAGAGTCTAACAAATCATATCATTTGTAAATGATTTGTATACAAATCCTATACAAAATAACAGAATCATATATTGATCAGGTTATTTTGAGACAAAATCAGTGTAACAAAATGATCTAAAACAAAGGTAAATTGCTAGATGCAAACACATAGAACTCAGTCAACTTATTAATTCAAATATTCAGAATCTTCTCCATCATCAGAGACATGTTTCAATCATTGCTTTTGTGTTTCATTCAGCTAAGCATTTTCCAACAGTTGCCACAAGCTAAGTAATTAATAACACAGCCAAAAGATAATCCAGACCTTAAAAATGTGCGTCCTGAAATTGTTTGGTCTCAAGACATCTTGTTGAACAAAGCAGTTATTCTGACTGCTGATGTCTAAACCAACCTGCAGACCTACTTCCAATGTCACATGCTCCAACAGCCTGCTGGTTAAAACAAAAATAAAAGCATTTGGTTAACTCACGTTGCAGTGTGCCATGGCTGATGTGTTCTCAATCCACCTGGAGAATCCAAACCTGTTGGAGGACAGGACGGGTTCAGTCAACATGCCTTCCACCGTTTCTCCCTTCATAAATGTCTTTTCCTCCACGTCAACTCTAACTTAGATGAACCTGGCCTTTTTTTTCTCCTCGGCTGTCTGAGTGTGTTTTGTGCAGATGACCAGCTGCTGACTAAGCCTAAGGATCCAGATGAGCTGGAAGTTCTTGTTTCCAAGGAATGACATGGTGGAAAAACAGGAGGACAATGAGGAACACAGTCTGTATAATGAGGTAACCGTGTCCATTTTGTTGTTGTTGTTGTTGTGAGGACATCAGTGTTTATACTGACGCTGATTTTCCATTCTGAGCACATAAAGTTAGAGATTACATCTTAACAATAATAAAATTTTAACAATAATAAAATGAGGCAAGGCTTTTTCTGCTATTTGTTATTTTTTGTGTGTGTTTTTATCAGATTGGATAATTAAAGTTTAAGTCATGACATCCTATTCTTGAGTATTTGCCATAAGTCTGCCAGTTTGTTTCCATTGGTCACCCTTGTATTAACAATAACCTAAACCTCAAATGTCAGATTCCATATTGTGGAGGAAGTCTCTGATGAATCTCTCTCTGTGATGGCAAACATTGACATCTTGGAGCATAGAGTTCAGCGCCAAACAGTGGAGATATGGGATATGAAGCTGCTGAAAAAAAATAAAAATCAGTGAAATTCTTCTCTCACTTACAAAAGAGAAAAAATTAGGTGTTTACAAAATATTTCAGGGTATTATGTAATGTCTTAGAAACCACTGTTTGAGCTAAGAGGTCTTTAAAACTTCATATCAGATGGGAAGTTACAAGGAGTAAATCTGGAAAGAAAGCCTGGCTACTTGAGCAGACAGCCTGACTAATTAACACGGTTAAACTCGATATTCTTCTGTTAAGAGCAAAAATGTATAATGTCCCGCGTGATACACAGGTTTTCTTGAAAACTACTATCACAAAATTGTGCTTGTTATACAAGTATTGAGTTCTATGACATCTGAAAAATAAATTTTTGCAACAAGTGGTATTTTATGACAGAGACAGAGTCCTCCCTGGGTCTCAAGGGAGATCCCACAACACAGCTGGTCTTATAAAGACAAAACTGGTTCTTCATTTTTAACAAAAGCATGTGGAAACATGGCATGTTTATTATTTTGATTAATGGACAAAAAAATATTCTTTGCAACCAAATGAACATTTCAGACAGTTAAATGTTTCAACATTAATTTCCCATTTAAATATTATGTTACAGTTTCAGGCCAACCTACAGTGATGGATCATAATCTTTTATTGTCCTTAGTTATAAATCTTTTGTTGTTTCCGTTAGGGATTGAACAGAGAGAAGCAATCCTGAAGAGACAGTAGCAGTATTTGTGTAAGTATCTGCATTGAGTGCAAATACATAGTAGATGGCAAACTGCTCTGCTGTAAGAAATAAGGCAAAACCAGATTTACTCTGTTTTTGTTTTCTTTACCAGTCTTAAACAATTTTGATAAATTTTAATATCTGACAATGAGCAAATATAAAAATTACTTTTCAAAGTTTATTCACTAAGAAAAAAAGCTATCCAAACCAACCTGTGAAAAAGTAATTTCCACCACAAACCTACATGTTGTATCAGTTTAGGAGGACATCAAGTTTTTGACATAATAGGCAATAATTTTTAACATCAGTGTGGAAAAGGTTTGACCCAACCCTATAGTGGTAAATTCATCTATTTTTTCATCTCCATAATTGCCGGGAACTTCAGTGAAAAATCACCTAACTTTTCCAGACTGGCAACTGTTAATGACTTTCTTTCTTGTTTGCTTATTTAAGGTTGGAAATGTTGGCGAGGTTCTACTGAAGAGATTTCTTGATTTTACAAATTAAGCAAATGTCACGCTAGAGTGAAACTAAGCAAATCTGTCCAAAAAGAAAATTCATTTCTAGCTTAACAAGTGAGAGATTAACTTTTTCTCATAAGGTTGGCTGGTGGGTTTGGATGGTTTTCATTTTAACAAATGAAATTGTATGAAATGTTCTTTTTGTCTGTTTACTCAGCCTGACATCAGAATGTCTTTTATAACCTTAAGCATTTCGGTCTGACAAAAAACCTAAAACAAAAGCAATATTTCACCGATGCCTTTAGTTGCTGCTGAAGCAAAAATAATGAAGGCGGCGCAGGCGAGTGAAGCAAAGTCAAATCAGTTTGGCTCCATTTCAGGGGCTCCTCAGTGGAGGCTCTGCAAACACCTCCAGCTACATGGCAACACGGTACATGGTGTTCTGGCAAGCCGATAATAACGTAAATAAGGAAGGCTGAGCTTGATCCAATGACACGGGTGTTGCTGTTCATAATAGAATATGTTTATGTGTCATTAGGAACTCATCTGGACATGTGATGGCCATGTTAAGCAGCAGTATATTCTTAGGGAGTTAATAATTAACTTTGGTGTGGACCTTTGCAACGTTGCAGGTTTTGTATGCGGATAAAAAAAAAACTGTAACACACATTAAAATCAATAAGAAACATGCGCAAAATATGCTCCCTTGATGCATTTTGTGCACAATTTGCACAAAATGCAAATTATGCATATTTGTGCATAAGTGAATTGAGCAGTTAAACAACAGCATATTATGATATTAAAATAGTGAGACTGGCTATTAACTGCTATAGGAGTTTTTTAATCTTTCAATGATAAGCTGCACTTGGTCAAAACAACCAATCTGTAAATAAATAAATACAATAAAATAAACTAACGGGGAATCTCGTTGAAATAAGAAATTATGCGAACCTATTGCTACATCAGCTTCAAAACTCTCCATCAGAATTGTAAGAAAATATAATTAAAGGTGTGATAAGACTATATCAGGTGCATAAAGAGGAAAATGTGCAGCAGCTTAAATTCTGTTAAACATTACTAACACAAAAAATATATTATTATTTTTAAAGCTAATTAAGAACAATAATGTAAAATCTAAAAAAAAAAAAAAAAAAAGGGTTTATGGATTTATGGTGTAGACCCCAAAACAAAACAAACAATTCTTTCTTGTTAGTCTTACAGGAACAGAATAGATATCTATTATAAAGTGTAACTTCAAGTTTGCCTACCTGCGGTGCAGCGGAGCAGATGAGTGTGTTGGCCCGCTGCTCTTCAGCTCAGGAGTCTGGGGAGACTGAAAGCACAGCTCGGGCTGAGGCTCATCTGAGCGTGTCCTTTTGGTTTTAAAACATAAGGGAAGGTCAGCAGGTCGAGTCCGACGCGGTGAATCATTGATGAAAAGTTACAGAGTTTAGAAAGGGGCGAGGCGAAGTCTTCAGAGAAAACAGATCAACGCTTCCTAAGGCTGCGGATGGATTTCAAAATAAAAGGACCGCAGCGCCACAGCCTGACTGTCAACAACAACAAAATATAAACAATGCTATATGTTTGTTTTTAAGGGGGGGAAAAAAATCAAACTAAATTAAATCTAAAATTCAAAGCACTCTGTAAACGTTCTATTATTAAAAAAATACTTATGTAACTATTTAACTGTTTTTAAAATGATCCAAAAGCATTACGTAGTTTTGAAATAACAAAACTAAATCTATAAAAATGCCCAAAACACTACTTAGGTGCTGACGAAAGCTGTATTAATTCCAGCAAAGAGTGAGCTATTTTTTAAAGAATGTAAAATTGACATTATTAAAATAATAAGGTTGCATCTTGAGACAACACATATCTATAATGTAGATTCCAGATTTTCTTAGTATTCTTGGTATATTTAAATTTCTGACTTTGAAAGAAATAATAAAAAATATTTATAAAATACAATTTTATAAATATATATATAGTTATATA
>CAEFZY010048314.1:0-22984 GCA_903066815.1 Brachyrhaphis roseni | reverse complement strand
GCATGCACAGGGAGAACATGCAAACTCCGTGCAGAAAGACCCCGGGCCGGGAATCGAACCCAGAACCTTCTTGCTGCTACCAACTGTGCCACTATGCAGCCCATATGAATAGATTTTGATGCTAAATTGATCAAACTTTGCGAAAACAACTTGTAATCCTTCACAACTGTCACGGTGTCAGCATTTTGATATTTGTTGTGGGGTTTTTTGTTTCATACGTTTAGTTTTCCGTCGGATGTGAGGTTTTATTTTGATCTAGGTCATTCTCCAGCTCTGTCTCCTCTGCTAATTTAGCGCATGTGTGTCACCTGTGTCTCCTAATCAGTTATTCCCCTCACCGGTTTCCTGTAGTATTAAAGTTTTAATCATGTCCTTGTCTGGTGTGGGATTCTTGTCTGGCTATTGGCTGTGGCTCACCAGTGTGTAGCCTGCTCGTCTCACAAGAAAATAAAATTGTAAGATGCCACTCCGCTGTCTATCTTTTGGCCCATCCAAAAAGCATCCTTCCTGACAACAACCTCATTATTTGGAGAACAAAATGAGGATTTTAATAACCAGGAGTGCATGGGCATTTAGCGTGACAGAAATATTTTATTGGTTTTATTAGCCACACAGAAAGAGGAAAAACATACATCAATCAGAGAAGTGTTTAAGCAGACAAGAAAACAGAAGGCTAAGATGTCAAACTGAATACAACACTTCCAGGCAGTCGGCAACACTCTGTAAAGTATTCTTCCCTTGATAATTCCCAGGAGACAGCCTGTGTTCAGTTTCCTCAGCAGGCCTGCGTCTTTTCTCGAAACCATGAAATGGGCATCAAGCAGCTCGGGACAATAAATATTTTTGCATTAATATTCAAAACCCATTCGCCTTAAAGTTCTGTATGCTAATGGTTTAGCGGTCTAGCCTTCCGTATTCAATAACCGGGGGAGAAGCTTTCTGCAGAATTTATATGAAGATTAAAAAAAACTAAAGCAGAATTGGAAAGTATATTTCTCTTGTGATTTTTGTTGTTGTTCTTTTTTTTCCCCAGGGGGCTTTTCTGTACTGATAAGAATTTGTTCAACTGAACACATTGAAACAGTTCATTATTTAGCATAATAATAAAAGTACAGGACCACCCCGAACCCTTCATACCCACCTTATCAAATTACAACGTCCTCACAGGCTGACGATCAGAAAAACGAAGACTATAACCTGTGAAGAAGGCATTACGGGAGGAAGTGCCTCACAACTAAGTATATATGCCCACTAGCTAGTTAAAGATTACAGAGCACCGGCTTTAGGATAGAGACTTTAAAAAGTCTCCACATTTTGCTTAACACCAGAAAAAAACAACAGCAAAAACAAAAACAGCAGCAGTAAAAAGATGGATTAACTCCACCGAACTACGCACGAATCTAAACTGATGAAAAGAAAAGAGAAATAGACAAATTTAATTCACTGAACAGCATGAAAATCTGCAGGTGCTTGAAATGAAAGGCTGTCAAAACCTCAATATCAAAGTTGTGCGTCTGGATATCAGCAAGCAGACCAGTGTACAGGTTCAAATGAATACAGCAGAACACTGACAAAACATGCTAATAAGATCTGCTTGCTTTGAAGATGAGAACTAATGACCGTCCTGTTCGATCAGTTGAGTAAAAGCTTACAAACCCAATTAGAGCGGGCTTTTATGATGGATGAAAGGCCCTCCCTATAATGGCTTGCTAATAACTGCCCCTTTGCACAACAACGGTCTAATTGGAGTAGACTGATGCGATGTGAGCTATTTGTAAGACATCTGCATCTGTATGTTCAAACTCGGCGTAATTCAGTAATGTCTGAAGAGGCTAAACTATAACAGATGACATGATATATAATATAATAATTGCAGGCATCCCTCTGTATGTTGGGGTGAAGTGGTAGGACTTTGGTTCTCAGGTTTTATACTTCATGCACATCTGTCAACACGAGTCACTAAGGGGAATTTTTTTTTTTTTTACAAAGCAAAAACTGCAATAAATTAAAGCTTCACTCAGGTAACATCATTATGGGGTTGTGAGTGACCTTTAGCCTTGTTGTTACCTGTTGGTCATTTTGTAACGACATTATTCTTATCTTAAAGGGAGTGTGACTTGTAGAGATGTCTTGAGTAGTCATTGTCCAACTTGTTCAATGTACTGAGGACGGGAGTCGAACCCAGGATGGATGCGTAGAGGTCTATAGCCTAGTGATGAGGGTGACAGCTCTATAAATTAGAGCCACTGTCCTATTTTATGTTTCAGGTTAAAGAATGACTTCTTCAAAAATGCTTTTATAATGCATTCCGTAATTGCAGAATTGTAGCTCTCTGGTAGTGATCATATTTCGACTGGGAATTTGTTGTCTAGAGCTAAGTTAGTCTGGATAATGTTGTCAAAGGATTAAACTCCCCTCCAAACAACAATATGTAGGCGTTCAAATCACTTCCACGGCCCCATCTGCTTAAAATCAAATCTCTTTGGTTGGAGTATGCTTCTACAAACTTTTGTAAACGTCCTCATCATTAAATATTACACAGTTAAATGTTACTGCTATTATAAGAAAGTAGAAACAGCTTTCTGCCTCCAGGAGATTTATGAGGAAAAGTGATAGCATGTAGCACATAAAGAAATGGTTTTTGGTCATTTATGATTAGCAAGTATGATAAAACCAGGAGATTGGACACTTTTCTGATCCAAAGTCTACAAAGGATGTACGAACAGTGCACCAGTTTTCGCTGCCATTCGATGGGGAATATTTATGAGATCAAACTTTCCAAATAATTTGATCTTCATCGTTGAACAGTGATACTGGAAGTTATTTACAAGTTGGAATCTGCCCAGAACTGGATGGAAATCTGCAACAAATTCAGACAGTAAAGAAAGCAAAGAAACTTCTGCAACTCTAAATGTTGCAAGCCTCAGTTGAAACAATAAATGTTAAAATTTGCTATCCTACAATTGAAAAAAAAAAAAAAAAAGAAAAAGTGTTACCTATTTCTTTTTCCTAAATATAAATAATTACTAGGGATGTCCTGATCTGATCCTCAGCATCACAGTGTTTTTGATCCAAATCAGGACAACATGAGAAAACCTCAGCTCCCAATACCTAGAACTGGTCCTGAACCTACAACATATAGTCATGCTAAGAAAAGTTTAAATTTATAGATTTTGTTCTGTTCACACAGAGTTGGCACACATTTTCATATGTGTAATTAGCACACTTGAGGTTAGAGTTACTAAAGGTTTTATTTTTTTTATTTTTGATAGACATTAATGCACAAAATATGAAAGAAGAAAATAATTCTGAAGCTGCACACATTCCGATAAAGGGAGGAAACACACAGCAATCTCCCCGCCTCCTGGTTGTTCCGAGTTTCTCGTCGTACCAGAAGGATCAGAAAAGTCTGACAGGAAGAAGAATGGCATTAAAATGAGCAGCTATTTTCCATCAGCAAAATTCCCATTAGAATTAGATGTCTCTGCTGACCCACAGATATTAGCAATAGAAAAAAAAATCATTTTCGTGCAAATTTAACTGAGTGTATCTCAAGGTGGGGTGGTCGGGCTGTGGGAGGGTTGGGGTGGCAGGAACTGAAATTCTATAAGTCATGCTTATGGACTATTGATTGAGATTAATGACCAGGCCTTTGGGAATGAGGTCTAAAACAATAACCTATTACACTGGTTAATTGATCATTTGAAAAATCAATAGCAGTCCTATCCTCAGGCTAAAATTAATGTGTCTGCCCCTAATAATTCATTAACTGTTTGAAAAGTAGTTGGCATTTTTTCAAGAGCCAAATTAAAATCCAACAGCAGGAAAACATCTTGCTGATTTGGTCGGTGAAGTCAACAAGCCCTTCTTTTTGTTCACAGCGAACTTCTCCAGTTTTGTCACTTGAGAATTTAAAGTGATACATAAATTATATGAATAATAAATCACAATCTTCTAGTTTAGTAATGGGGAAATTCAGTTCCTCCAACCTTTTTGGGTGATGAGACACATACATACCAGAGCCCTGATCCTGTGTCCTGACAACAGTGTTAACATTCCCGTTCTCTGTAAAATCCTTTTATATACCAAATTATTATTATAGTAATAATCAACCTTGCATTACAAATTACAGGAAACCGTTTTAATATTGTGTAGGCATGCAGGTACATGTCCAGTTTTTTTTTTTTCTGTATCTGTTTTATGCTTTTCTTTTTCAGTACTAACTGGTTTAACAGTTAATGAACAACGCATGTTTTCAAATCTGGTGCCTAAACCACAAATACATTTCTTTGCAAAGGTAGCATCATATTTATAACATTAATACTGAAAAATCTGCAAATGTATCCTTACCCCTTAAATGTTTTCCCCTTCGTCACATCACAGTGTGTATTTTTTACGATTTTTATGTGATAAAGGAGTTTTTAATTGTGAAGTCAAATGACAATTATTTACAATTAGAAATCTGAAATTTGTGGCATTTTTATTCAGCCTCCACAGCTGGAGGTGTTTTGGGGTTTGTCTCGACCAGCATTGTAAATCAAGTGACGGGTTTTGGTATGTTGAGTTGGATTTGGGAACAACACGGCAGCATTTAATATATTTGGAGATGTTGTGGTTCGCTTTCATATTGTACTGTGTTGAACACAGTGGTGGTGGCGCTACACCAAGAATTACTGAAGGAAATGACAGAAACCTCTGAAGAAGACACTGAGCGCGACTTCTTTCACAAAACGTAAATCCTACAGCTTAGCAAATGTAGTATTTCTCCTTTCGTCTTTGGAAAAAGACCACAAGTCGTTTCTGCTAACGTTAGACACACATGTTTATTTTAGTTTTATTTACCCAGAAATCCCTCTGTCCCCTGTTTTAGACCACTTCCTGCTTTTGGAGTGATCTCTGGGCCGCTTGGCATTCACATATGCATTCAAACCATACCAGAGTTCACTTCAACCGAACCGAGCTCTAGGTTTTTAGGCAGATCAGAGCTCGTTATTTTGGTTCATATCAGAGTTCAAGCCTCCCCAGACATGCCTGAATTTCTTAACAAAAGAAATGGAGCTCACTTAAAGCGGACTAAACATGGCTGGTGTGAATGACAGAATATGTAAGCTGCTTCTGCACTGAAACAACTTTAACCAGAAACCCGCATAGTGCAGAGGGAAGTAATTAGAAGTTTAATTTTGAAAAGTGCCAGGAGGACATGCGTCAATTATTGGAGTGGAATGACTTGTACTTGTGGGTTTGTATACATCGCAAACTAATAAACTAATCTGAATTTCTTTCATTATATTTTGACCAGCAAAACAGAGAAAAAAAAATTATATTTGGCTTTATTGGAGTCCCTCAAAACCTCAATTTCCTCTGTCACACCTTCAAAGAAATAAGCTACGATTAAAGATGCATTTTAAGCTAGGCATGTTAGAACATAATAAAAAGCACCTGTAAATTCTCCATTCTCAAGGAAGTAATTAAAACTCAAATGTGCTGTTTAGGTGCTGCACAATGAGGAAAAAGCAAAAGATGTTACCAGAAAACTTGCAGTTGTCCGAGACTGTGTAGTGATGAAGAAATCATTTCAAAGGTTCAAAGGCATGGTTTTTGGCTTCAATTAAAGCTGACTTTCAAAAGAACCACCAGAGCGGGGGAGAGAGGCAGTGTACAGATTTCAACAGAGGTTTCTGTACACAAAAACATTGATGTATTCACTGCATGCAGAACTAAAAGGTCTGAAAGAATCAAGAAGCAGCCAAAATGCTTTGATCAACATGTAAGAGAGGCCAATAAAAATCCTGATTTAAGTGGACCATAAGGTCTGTATTTGCTCTGCAAAAGCAACAAGTCCTTGCAGGTTGTTTTTGACACTGCAAAAATAAATAAATAAAATCCTTTTTTGTGTGATGTCTACTACTATCTATAAATATTGCATGGCTGGTTAGAATTCGAAGTGAGTGTGGTTTACACAGTGGGAAGTCCAAATGAGGAATTCCTTGTGAAGTATAAAATGGAGTTGATCTTCCTAACCCAAGAAAACCAACAACACCAACAATAACTTCAAGCTGTTTTGAAATTATTGTCATCTACTGAGAGGAAAGTGTTATCTAAAGCTAACATGGCTCTGTGTTAAACTTCAAAAGGCACAGAAAACACCTGATTGCTGCCTGGCCATTAGAACTGAGAAATCCCCATACAGAGAACCTGTCTGATAAACTGGCAAACACTAAAAGATTTAAAAAATAAAGAAAATCAAAAGCATTTGAGGCCGTTCACAAACACATACAACACAAAGTCGTGAAGTTCTCTTGGGTTTTTGCCGCGGTTAAGACTCAGCCTAGATGGATGGGAGAACCCTTTGATCCGACAAAAGTTTAATCATAATTCTGAAACAAAATAATTTTTGGTGTAAAAACAATGTTTTTTTCAGCAGTCAAAACTGCTGTTTGTGTTTATGCATTTAATGACAAAAATAAAAATAAATCAACTAAAGAAGCAGCATATGAAAATCAAAGTAAAAAATAAGAACCAATAAACAACCTCCAAGACTACACAATCATGAAGGGCCCATGTTTTCCCTCTCTTACAACCCACTTTCCTCTCTGACAACCCTTAAATAAACCCCACTCTGTAAATCCTTTTAAATAAAAGGATATGCAAGATATCAGACAGACCCAGTCTGACGTTTCACTGCCTAAAAAGCAACAAATCAACTGCAAAGTTGGCCAAGCAGCAGCGCTGATGCGCTTTGTTTATGGGGTAAAAAAAGCATCCTGACCATTGGCCAGTTTGGCCTGCAGCGGATCAGCCATTCAGGAAACTCCCTTACCTCCCAATGGCTTAGCAGCCCCTATGTGCATTATAAAATCTTCCAAGTCATTTTCTATGCCTGGTGTCTCAAACAAGAATGGGCCAACAAATTGTGATATTTAAGGGGAAATTGCTTTTTCTTTAAAGTTTAGATTAGCTATTGTTCCTTATAAAAAAAAGAAATCCACATTTTTTGTTTATTTACATGGGCTACGATTAAATAAAGAAACAGAGGAATTCTGTAAAGCACAGTAAAGACACGCTGTGGATGTCTTCTTTCACTCCTCCTCTGAACCATCCTGAAGGGTGTTCTGGTCCTTGTCATGTACAATAACCTCCAAGTCATGGAGCTGGTGGAAAAACACAGGGAAAACAAACGCACTACACAAACAAGAAGAACCCTCTCACTGAGTGACTGAGTGGTTTTCTTATTCAAATGAAGATTTTTATGTCTTTTGTCTCTTTCTAAAAAAAAACAAAAATATATATATATATTGTGTTATAAAGACAGATATATTACAGAAATTTCCCTAAGCAACACACCGTGGCTGTGAACATCTCTCCTCCATCACTTTGCTTTATGAAGAGTGGACACGTTTAGCTGGAACGAACAGCAACATGGGAAGAGGTAAAAGAGCTGCATTATGTCAACCCTAATACAGAAGCAGCAGAGGGCAGGCTATATCTACAGAAACAGAAGCTGAATTTGATAAGGTGCCACAATATTTCAATTTGACATTTCATTATATATATAAACCTCTGAGTTTGAGTCAGAATCGCTTGAGAAATTGCTGGATTGAGTCGAGTCCAAAGCCACGTTATCAGCTGAAGAAAATGTGTTCAGGACCACATGGCAAAAGCAAAAGTCTTCACGTACACAAACAGAGTTTAGCCTACTTAAACAAATCTAAGAGCTGCTTTATGTGGAAGACAGGCCATGAAGCTGAAGCACACAGCTCAGACAGCGGACATGATTTTCTTGCTGGCAGGAACAGGCTGACTCCTGACTCCCTCGGGTCTGAGGTAATCTGACAGTATCAGTAAAAGTGCGAGAACAGATGTGCAAACTGGATGAGCTTCTCAGGTGGTTGGAAAAGCAACACAGAAGATAAAAAAAAAAAAAGAAAACGCAATCTGTCTTATGCTTCAAGTCCGAAAGTATGAATCCGGAGCTTTAGGGGTTTAGTTGAATTCACTACAAATTAGAATGTAAACTAACATTGAAAGAGTAGAGGTATCTATAGAAAAATATGCGATGAAGGACCAAGGCAAACAAAAGTTACGTTTTTGACTATTGCTCCTTGGTACGATGTACCAATGTCTCACTTTGACCTTTTCAACAGTACCAACAATTCCCTGACATTCCACAATGGATCAGCAAGCCCAGCTGTAATGTTTGGTTTCTCTCATGAAACCAAACATTACATGTTTTTGCATATTCCCTATGCAAAAATATTGAGAGTTTCACTAGTTACTAACTTCACCTTAGTGCAAGTCTTTCGGGGCTTGTTTCTAAATGTGAAGTTGCTTATTTGGGCTCGGAATTAAGCAACGATCAAGTCCCAGAATCTGTCTGACATCCAGGTAGTTTTTAGTCAGGCCTGTGTATCTTTTCCTAGATAATCCATCATGCATTTATTAGGTAATATTTGCTATGCGAACATCCAGACTATTCTGGACTGTACAATAGACACAAACACAGCCATAAGCAAACGTGTCAGTAAAGGTGCTCATTGCCATATTTTTGTATTAAAAGCTTCTCTGGAGATTGCTTTTTCTTATTTTTGATTAAATTATGCAATGATAAACTTGCAGATGGGTACACAGAGACTAAAGGTGGAATGTCTAGGTAGGATGTTGTTGGTCAAAAATCTATTGTCTTTCATTCTTACAGATCAAAACTTCATATTTTCAGCAACCCTACCCTATGGAGGCTTTCCTAGCCACTTTCTATAAACAGAGTAGTCACATGTATTGAAGGAAAAATGCTTAAAACATTACAAAGAGCATGAATCTCCAAATCTTTCTTTAATCATAGAAAATAAAAATACAACTTTGGTTACAACTTTTCTTTTTTGTCATTTGGAGCAATAAATCCCTGTTAAAATGAGGCCATTGTCTTGTGGTCACTATTTTGATTAGCACTTGTATGGCTCAGAGCAACTTGAAAGTCTCCCTTAGACCTAAGGGAACTGATGGTGGCAACACTAACCAAGTTCAAGAGCATTTTCCACAGTTTTCAGAGGTAACAAAAATTCCTCTGTATTCAGATGTAAATCTCAAGCAATTTTAATCAATTTTATGTGCTGAACGCTGCCTAAAATCCTACTTTTCATCCAGTGATACTAAGGATAAACTCCTATAACGTGCTATTAACAGTAATTCTCTGTTTGGCACCAATCAGAAACCCTCATGGTTCAGAAGTATGCGCTTTTTAAATCATTTCTCCCAAAACACAACATTTAAAAGATATAATCAGTGTACACGGCTCAATGTTTCTTTCAACAAATAAAATATAAGTTCAACCTCCAAACCCTTGCTTTCACAGTTTTTTCTCAAGTGGAATAAAGCGTTTTCTCCAGAGCTTGCAGATGTGTTATGAGTGGCAGAGAAAGAGACTGCAGGACGTCTAAAGAAAAAAGATGAAGAACTATGCTGATGTGGACGATCTGAAAATATCAGCGCAGAAGACAGATGTGTAATGGCAGTGGGAGAATGACAGGCGATGTAGCTCAGTCACTGTCGGGGTTGGCAGGAGAGGTCACAGGAGAGGTCAGAATCAGCGTGAATGACGGTCAACTTCATATTGATGTGTCCGTCACAGGGCTCACAAAACAAAGATGAAGCTGAACAGAATTGTAAGAGGTGCAACACAGACACAAGGCTCATTCTGGTACTGACTAGTTCAAAAAGTAGGGGTACTAGAAAAAAAATCAGGAAAAAACTTTTAGTTTAGACATCATCTTCAGCTGCAGCCTGTTCTCTGACAGTCACAGCTGCGACACTGTGACAGATTAATGTACTGGGACTTCATGACGGTACTCAACAAGAAGGAAATAGATCAATGCGTAGGCAATTTGGTGCACTACTCTAGAGAACTAAGCATAGCCGAGGCCAGTTGGAAGATTAAGCAAACATCCTCTATCAGCACCTTCAATCCCGTGAGTCTCAGACAGATAAATGGGAAGCTGCTTACAGGGAGCTATTATCTCATGTGTGATACAGCAGTGACTTTATCAATTACACAGGATCATTATCTTGAAGCTAGAAGTTGGGGGACTGTTGTTAAATGTTAAGTTGGATGTCATTTTGAAGAGAAAGAGGACTTCTAGAGCAAACGTAGAGGTGGTAGGAGGAATCTCAGGAGGGTAGAAAGTTGCAAAAGCAACAGATTTCAATAAATATGTTAGTGACGGTCCGACGGTGAAAATCAGACAAGCATGAGTGTTGCAAGAAGTTGATGGATAAGTTCAGGTAGGTTCTTTGGGTAAAAAAAAATCACTACAAGAGGACTGGCGTGAGAGCAGATAAGGTGGAGCTAGAGTGCCGTGGTGTTTTTGATGATTTTGTTTTTGTGAAGCGGAGTCCCGGACAATGAGAAGATGTCACATGATCAGAGGACAAGTGTGCTGGTGCAGCTTTTACGGTATATAATGCTGTAAAAAGAATAGTTCCAAAGAAATCTTAGTCATAGTATGTCTAAAAACTTCTATACATAAATTGCATAAAACTTAACAGAAAGACTTATTTGTTATGTATTTTTCATACAATTACACATTTTTATGCAGAAGTTATTCCAATGTTACATTTTTCTTCAATGCGCTAACAGTTCTCGTGCTGGATTTAATGAAATAAGGTGTAACAATGAGTTGTTTGAAATTCACCTTACATACTGCGGCATCAAACCTTTAAAATTCAAATGCTTCTCTTTTTACATCTCCTGTGTCTGATCTCTGCTTCTGGAAGAGAGAAGTAATTATGTGGTTGTGTGACCAGCTTCTGCATCATCAGTTTTCATCAATAGATTCAGTCGGTTAAGAGAAGAATAATGGATGACAACAAAGAACTTCTTTGGTGGATTCAAAACGAATTTAAAAAGCAAACTTCTGAGGTGGAAGTCCTTGATTTAGTTCCTTGACCTTCAATCCGTGTCCTTATCGCTCTCACTTCATTTTGATTACTTATGTTCAAATGAATTCAGTTTAGGTTACATATATAGCACTTAATTACAAAGGAAGCAAATTAAAGTTCAAATTAATCAAGTTAAGTTTAGTACAGTCAAATCAGTTCAACCAAATTCACAATTACATTTCACACTCCTTGACAACAAATAAAAAGTTTCCTATGCTCCCCTGGATCTCCAACAATATCTGAAAGCTACTGGATCTCAGCAATCCTCCTTTTAGTCTGCAGCACGTTTTTAGTCGATGGCTATCAGAATATTCTGAGGGTTCCTCACATAGCAACACCAGCATGACGAGGCTTGTATAGAAGAGTTTTGTTGCAGTCATGTATTTTGGGATACCAAGATGGTAGTCTGGTAAAACCCAGCTTGTTCTAACGCTTTGCTTCGTACAGAGCTCTCAGCAGCTGAGAAATGATTTCTTCCTGGAGGAGTGGACTGCGTCGAGATTTTAAATTTTACCCAATTGCTAATGTTTGGTGGTGATTTATGTAACGTGCCATTTCGACGCTATGAAGCTTGCAGGAAATTGCCAGCACTGTAAGCAACCAATCCTCCACTGCGAAGGCAGAAGTGTCAAGACAAACGAGGCGGCTGTTAATGTTTATTCAATATTTGGAAGCATGGCCGACACCAACTAAATGGCTTCATTCACTTCCACTGCTGTCATTGCTAAAGCTGCACGCAGACTACAATTCTAAAGCAGTTCAGAAAATCAGTCATCTTTCACAACTTCTCTTTCTGTTCGCTGATCGGCCCGGTTGAAATTCTATCAGAGGAATTCAAGTCAGTAGGAGGGAGCCCAGACTGACCTGCAAGCAAGAACTGAATCGAGTTAAATATCGTAGGAAGGCAGTGGCTCAACAGACATCAATAAGTTAGTTTTTGCAGTTTTCAACAATCTCTTTTAAGTCCAAAGCACCTTAACCAACAATATGGTGGACACAGAAGAAGGACTTCAGTAAAATGGAGTATACTCGTGTTGCATAATTAAAAGGACTCTTAATCATTCTATAACCTTATGAAACACTGTTTATACCATACGCTCTGCGGTCTGTTTATGCCCCAGCAGTTTGAAGGATTTACAATCCTGTGAAAAACAAAACACAGTGAAATAAACAAACAACAGTCAAATTGTTCATTCTAAGCTAATCTCTGCCCAGAACATCTCATACATGAACAATTCTCAACAAACAGGGAGATCTGTGGTAGACAACGAGTTGCATGATGAAAAAAGAAGTGTAGCCTATGCACTTTTGTCCAGCGTTATTACAGCCTACAGCAAATACTGAATCCAGTATTAAGCAATAAATATACTCCAACTCTGACGTCTTTTGAGACAGTACTGCCAGACAATATCATGGCTGTGACTTTCAAATTTTGCCTATTTGATGAAACTAGTAAAATGTGGACACGGGGATCCACTGCAGTGGGTTTTAAAGGTCATTACAGGAACTCAAAAATGTTTCAACAGTCAAGCCTCATGCAGCATGTAGAACTAGCGTGCATTGAGTCACTTGAAGCCATCTGTGCTAACCCTGTAACAACATTACTATCATGTTTGCAAACAGGGGGACGATTGAACAGGAGGCTTTGGATGCCTTTGGTCTCTCATTTCTCTCGGTCAAACACCTCTTTAAAGTGTGAGCATTGTGCCAGCCATTTTGGGCTGTGCAGAGCTAAAACAGGGGGAATTGATGTCTAGCCTGCTGACGAAGCGAAGACTGCCAGTAACTTCTCCGTTCCAAAAGGCAAGGCTCCAGCCAACGCGAGCCCAGCATCCTCACACATAACGACTGTTTGAATCTGGCTACGGCAGAGAGGCTTTAACAGACTGGCCATGGAGACGGGACCTGCTGAACGTCTGATAAGTCTCATTTGAAACAGGATGGCAGTCTCCTCTGTTTTGATTACAGGAATTATAAATATCATCAACAGGCTCAGTTGTGAAGCTGCTCTAAATTAATACGTTGTGGCTATCCAAACAATGACGACAGACTAACTTAGGCATGATTCAATGATGCCCTCAAGTGGCCCAAGCGCAGCAGCTGCATCAGATACAGCAGAGAGCAGAGGCCTGTGAGATTGTCTTTGTGTTAAGCTTTGAATTAAGACTGCACTCAATCCGTAATACATGGCTGGGAATATTCATTATCATACCCCGCCGCCTGTATCTTACTGTGTGCCAGATGAAAGGTGGAGAGCAGGAGGTGGCATGCCCTGCTTTTGATAGAAAGTATATCAGCAGATATCCGCCTGCTTTAAAGTTTAGCTATTGTTAAAGTCAAGAGACTATGTGGAGTGAATGAAAGCCACTAACATATGCTGTCTGGCTACTTCACGGGGTACACCTGTTCAATTGATACCTCACAGCAATGGCAAATAATCCAGATGCAAGATAGATAGTTCCTTAATGTATTTAGGTAACTAGATGTGATGAAGACAACTAACTAAACCTCAGAAAGAGCAAGAATGTGACTTTGAAGGCGGCATGTTTGTTAGTTCCAGAGAGGCTGAAACTAACAAACATGTTAGGTTTCTGGATGAAATGAGGTTTCATCCAGAAATGGTTTGAAAAGGGACATTTTATTTTCAGATGATCCAAAACCAATAGTAGCTCAAACTGAAGGGTTCCTGAATACCATCTCTAAAAACACAAAGTGTTGTACCAGCACAAGCATTGCCTGGTCTGACAAGTTTTGATTATAGAGTCAGAATTTGATAAAAAAAAAAAAAACATGAATGAAAGTTTATATCTATATTGTTTCAGGGAGCTGCCTTTGGTGTACTTACATTGACACACATTAGGTCCCTTAGTACCAAATGAACATCAGGCTACATCAGTGTCTTAGCTAACCATGTCCATTCCTTTATGACCACCTTGAGGATAGAACACCATAATTATCAAATGACTTAAAACTGGTTTCTTGAACACGTCAATAGGGTTAGGCATGATTAATCGTCAGGTTACTCCAACGACCTTAACAATGCAACAGGGCACCTTCGAGAGGTATCAAATGAGAAATGATCACAGATAAGCAGCTGTGTGTTTCTATCATGACAATACAGAGCAGAATATCTGAGGAATATGTCCATCACCGTGTTGACCTACGCCCCCAAGAGCGGTTCTTAAATCAAACGTGGGTCAAAATTGGTATAAGTAAGGTAACTAATGAAGTGACTATTGAGTGTAACTCTGCAATATGTATTTCATGGCTTTAGCATGTTTCACTAATGTGTCCCATATAAAAAGGTTCCTTGCTTAATTATCTGGTAACATGGCTGCTTGTACATCTGTGGTACAAAGTAACTGCTTTAACCCCTGAGTTGGTTAGCGTTACATCTCAGAAGAACATGGTACAATGGTAAAGCTAGATGCTGAACGTCAATCACCTTGACAGGTGCTCAGCTACATTTATGTGGGTTTTTCACTCACCACTTTAAGAGTCTGTCACAATGAGGCCCATTCACACATTGTGACAGCACTTCACAGCTTCCGCACAGCTTTTTCCATTTTACACACAATGAAATAAGTGGTTGGATGAGATGAAGCAGGGCCTTAATCATTGAACTACCAAATGGAAGGCAAGCGCTGAACTTGTGACACACTATATGGACCCTAAGACATCAACAGTTTGTACTTTATATACACCAGACTAAGGTTGTATATAGTGAAGTAAAAAGTGAGAAACTGCAACATTTTGTTTGTTCGTTTTCACTGAACAGCTGGCACTGTCATTTTACAAAATAAATCCCCAGAACTGAGAGACTGTAAGAGTGAGTGATCAGGACAGTGAAGATGACTTGTCTGTTTCTGGGGAGATAAGAGGATATCTGTGTGAGCCAGAATATAACACAGGATATTGGCTGATTGGAGAAAAACAACAAAACAGAGCACAGAGAAAAATGGGCACTGCTTGTGTGTGAAACTCTCAGAGAGAGAGCGAGAGAGCCCCATCAACCTGCTAGCTCAGATGTGATAGCCATATATCACTGCCATCAAATCTTCACCGCAATTGTTGTCACGAATGGAACTTGACAGGAACACAACTCCATCGTCTTTCTGGCAGGAAAGAGGGGATGCTTTATCGTCAGTTTGTATTATGAAGAGTTTTCTGCACTCATAAATTCCGCTAGTTTAATTAACTTTTATGACATTTAAAAGTCTCTCTCAGCTACTGGGATGAGGTGACAGCTGCACTCATCAAGATGGCAATGTCTGTACAAAGAAAAAAGTTCTGCAGACACTTCTGTTGGATACCAGTTGCTGTCAAATCAAATTCTGAATGTAACTGGATCAGAATCTCAGTAAATCACTTGTAACAATAAAAAAATTTGCAATTTGCTGAGTTTCCTTAGACAGAAAACTTTTTTAAACTAATTTCAATAATGAACCAAACGTAATGCACTGTTAAATAAGTAGGAGCAAATAGAATGTATGAATGACCTTATTTTGGTAAAGTGCCTCAAGATGATGTGTTGTGAGTTGGCATCATATAAATAAACTCAACTGTCTGTGTGATTACGCCAATGAAACCCCACATATACACAGGGGGGGGAACCACAAACTACATGCAGAGAGACCTCAGGCAAGGATTCACACCCAGGACCGTCTTGTTGCTCTTCTTGTTCCAATGTGCAGCCCTGATCTTCTAACATTGTTTCTGATCATTTCTTTCCTACATATCTTTGTCACTCTCTACTCATCCCTTGGACATATTTTTTCGCACTGTTAGATTTGGGTAGTGTGACATTTTACGTAGGTTGATCAACAACATTGGTCAAAAAAATGACACTAATTTCTTTATGTTATTATATTTAAAAAAACAAATACTGATACCAAGAACTTTATTTGATGTTGAAGTGAATATAAAATAACAGATTATGAAAGCAAGCTGTCATAGAAAAGCAAGTGCATAACACAGCTGATAAGTAATACTTATTAAATGTTACAGTGGATGTCACAGAAAATTAACTGACAGTACTAAAATCAAACAGCACAATCATACAGCAGTTTCCATTTAACATGCGCTTTTGTCTCTTGACATCAAATAAATACTGACTAAGCAGAAAGTTTGAGCTGTTTTCTCCTGACAAGTGACACCCTGGCAACATAATTACAAGAACCACTTTTTTTTCCCCACAAACTTTCCTTTGACACTTTTTTAAAAAATACATTAAGGTCTCTGCTGAAAGACAGAAGAAAGATCTGTGGCAGCTACACATGCCCAGAAGCTAAAACCTGACAAATCCATATCCCATTGACATTTCTAGTCAGAACAATTTGACCTGAAATTCTAAAGGAGTTTTTTTTTTCTTTTTTTTTCCTAGAGTGCTGAGCCTCAACTGGTGTCCAACCCTTTCTTCTCCCAAACGTCTTAAAACTCCAGCCCCCCATTGCTATCACATTGATTGAGTCCATTGAAGGTCTAGTACTGACTAAATGGTGCAGTCTCCTTCAACTCATGGTACCCCTGGTGGTTTGGCTCTGTAAAGAAACAGAGAGGTCAGTTAGGGCAAAGAAGTACCACAAATCCATCTCTTCTGCATGTGCCAGAAATGTTAAAGAAATACTACAGGTCTTTCTGTTTTACACAAAAAGGCAACAGAGTTAAAAATAAAAAATAAAAATTAAAGAAACCACTCATTTTGAATTCATTGTTTACAGATTGAGCTGCTCTCACCTATGTTTAATCCCCTTACACAACAATATGAAAAGCAGCATGTAAACAGCAGTAGCATTCTGGAGATTACTTAATGATTTTCTGTACGTCCCAGATGATGAAAATGAAAACAGACGCTAAAAGTATACGTTTGAGTGTATAGATGAGTGTTGTGGTACCCAGGCTCATATTTTCTTCCATTAGGGGCTTCTTCTCACTGCAGTTCACCACTCTTCCCTGAGCCGCTCCCAGAATAGTCATGATGTCCACCAAGTTGAGCTTTCCTTCCTCCTTGGCCTCCCCTATTTCTTCTGCGAGCTCCATCGCTGCTTCCTCGCGCTCCTCTATTTCTTCTTGTGTCAGCATTGCGTTCAAGCCCTGCCCGGCTGTTGCGTTGCCCACTTGTGGCGGTGCAAGAGAGCACAAAGCTCTGACCTGCCCGTAGGACTTCAGGTGAGCTACATTGGCACGCAAAAACAGCAAGAGAACGTTGAGGTCATTCAGTGGGCAGCCTAGTCGTTGGCGGTTGATGAGATCCAGGGCTGGGAGGACCTCATACACAGAGATGAAGCTAGTGTCCCAAACAAAGAGTCGAATAATGCTAAAAAGGACGATGGGTCCCAGCAGGAGGTAGATTGCTCCGTTGACCACACTTATCACCTGAAAGACCAGCTGCCCAATTATCTTGCACTGAACCAGTTCAGGAATCCAGTTCTGATCCCGCAGCATGCCTGTACGAACAAAGCAGTTAAACTCATCCTGTAGTAAGGCCGAAAGGTGGAAGTAGGCAAGATACAGGCAGGCAGAGGTCATAAAGGTCAGGAGGAGGAAGCCCCGCAAAAACAGCATGCTGACGAGGAAGTAAGAATTTTGCTTGCACTGCATGTATCTCTCCAGAAGGGGGTACTCAAAGTATCTCTTCCGCTTGGCTCTGGAAATAGACAAGAAGAAGAAAGTCAGGAAGACGTTGCTTTTCACACAACATGTTTTCTCAAACGCGATCATAGTCCTCAAGATGCTGCTCTATTGATAGGCTACATGCTACTGGATTGGACGTCACATGGCTATCGTATGACACACATCATGAGTCAGGAACATCGATGGTCGATAAAAAGACAAAATCAAGCAAAGAGTCTGAGAAAGGGACGTTTTCGTATTAATTGTAAACACTACGACTACCAGATAGCGAGGTCCAAATGTGTCACATTTCAAAGTCGAGTAAAAAAAATGTAATTGAAGAAAAAAAGTAGCAAGGACGTGGCAATTAGGTGAGTCATGCCAGCTTAACTGGGACAACCTTAGTATGTACGTGCTGATAGTTAATATTTAACGACATACAAACTATGTCTCCTACAGCGACAATTATGTCAAATTAAATTAATTGTCCAATATAAAAGATAAATGTGTTTAGTCCTCTCTTGTATCTTGACAGAACTGATGGAAACCAGACTATTTATAGATTTACATAATGGAAGAATACATATTTTATGTATCAAAATGTGGCCAAGAATATCAAGATATTCCAGTTGGCGATACTATATCTGACACCAGCAGCTTCTCAGCAGTATGTTTTTCTTTTCTTTTTTATTGTCTCAGTATGTTTTTCTACCACTCCAATAAAAATAAAATTTTCTGGAATCATTAGGATTCCAGAAGGTGAATAAATACCCATGAGGTTGAGCTAGTCACTATAAGCAAGACTACAGAGCTATATAGAATTTGACAGGCCGATATAAAATAACAAATGTTTGTGCCATCAGCAGAGCCAGAGAAGTCTTACCTTTGAAGCTCAGCCTGAAATGTGAGCGGGTTTTTTGTATTCTGCCGCATATCCAGAATGCTTTGGGCCAGTCGGACCGATCGGTTGTAAGACTTGTCTAGTTCATCTATTATGAAGAGGAGGTCTGAGCCCAGTGTGGGTGTGACAAGCTGGCGCCAGATGAGAGCCGGCAGGTACATCAGGATGGCCATGGCCAAAAGAGAGTAAGGAAACATCTGAAACAACGACGAGAGAAAGATGACAGAAATGGGCCAAGGAAGCAATAAAGAGGCAGGAACAAGTTCAAGCAAACTAGAACTTGAACTTTCTGTTGCGTTTGCAAATGAGGTCCTCATTAAAAATGTATGGTGACATTTTCAGCTGAGGTTTTTCGCAAGAAAAAAAAAACAAGAAAAGAAGAAAGAAAAAGGCTTCAGCGTATTACTGTTCGCAGTCTATCAGTCAAGGTAAATGGGTGAAGCAAGTCAAGGGAACCCAGTCAAACGCTTTCCACTCACTTTGTGCACCCAGAGCGAGCGCTCCTCAAAGTTCCCGTCGCCGTCATACTCGTGATGCATGAGAGAATCCCAGCAGTACGTGTCGACATAGCCGGCCTGCTTAACTGTGAAATTGCTGGGAGGGAAGCAGCTGATTTGAGGCCCTGCGAAATAAACAAATCAGAGCTGTAATTTGAGCTGCAAACGTGAGGAAAGGCTTGACAACTTTCACTTGATCGTGGCGTATCGGAGCGCCTGTGAGCCGTCTCCCTGCACTCCAAACTTCCACATAAAAACTGACAGATAACAGCACTGGAGGTTCATTACCAAACGCAGAGATCTGAGCTTGTTTTTTGCCCTTTTCCCTTCAGTGATACAGATTTTCAGCAGAGAAATCACATGTTTCCAAATGGCAACCTGACATTTAAAAACCCTGGATGACTCCTTTCTAAGTTTGTTGCTTCTGCAGCCTTATATATAGTTCACCCAGATATTACCACATGTGGTTCAACCACTTGCACACCAATCTGTCATTTACCATGGCTGCTCCACCCTCTAACAGTAGGCTGAGGTGGGGCACACCCTTGAAGTTTCAGAGTGATGGGAGAGAGACTTTTTTTTTTTTTTTTTTTTTTTAGGCTTGCCTTCCGTTGCCCATCTCTGGAAGTAAAAACACACAGCCACTAATTTACTGAGAGGGTGTGACTCGTGCTAAAAGCCAAACTTATTATAGATCACAGCTACATGTTTCCATATGCTCTTATCAAATGTGTGTGTTCTTAGTCAGCTAAAACTAAATCCACTTTACTTATGGGGATGTCTGTAGTTAAGATGGTGTTTCATTATTTTTAAACTTGAAACCTGATTCAAACGTTTTTTTTTGTTTTCTTTTAGCTCAACACAAACGTGAAATGGACAATAACAGTTGTGGTAGAACGTGTTTTTTTGGAAAGAGCTTGCTGATGTACGATGTATTTATCCTTTGACTGGTCCATGCAAGCTAAATTCAGGACCTTTCATGGCTTTTTTAGAAACTTTTATGAAAGTTGTCTTTACTGTGAGGCAACTCTTGTAAATGTCATCCACAAATGATTGGAAAGAAAAACTCTTGTGGGTGGTGTGGTGTGAGCACCTCGCACACAGAGAGGCTTTTAGTTCTCAGCATGGCTGTCTACGATTCCCAGCCTCGGGACCCTTCCTGCATATCTTCCCCTGTCCTTCCCTTAACCTTTCCTGTCTCATTGCTGTGAATCAAGGCCACAAGAGATCAATATTTGCATTGCCACCATTATTTCATTACAATTTGCAGCCTTATATTTAGTTCAGATTTATCTACAGTTTTGCTGAGCAGACTACCACAGACTGCTGCATCCCATAATATGCAAGGGATTTAAAAGCTCTATTTCAGGGTTTCCCCAAGTTAACTCTGTTCCTCAGAGCCCGCTGTCCTGCATTACGTGCTTCACCTGTGCCACATACATGACTTAAACGAATGGAGAATGTTTTGCGTGCTTCTGAAGCATTTGGTGGCGTGCCGATGAGGGTTATGCAATCATTTGCATCAGTTATGCTGCAACAGGAAAAAGCTCCGAAACATAAAGGACCGCGGGCCCCCGCGGGCCAGGGTTCAGAAGCACTGCCTTAAGGCACGGATCCAGCGTACTGGAGAACGCCGAGTCTGTCTGCAGGGTTTTACCCAGAAGTCTCTGTGTACACATGGGATCAGACACTCCTCTGGTGTCACCTCGTCTCATGAGTGATCCTTGTTTGTGAAACCCACTCAGAGAACACATCAAATGAAGAATTTGTTGTAAGAGTATCTCTGAAATAAAAGTAAGGCAAAGCCAAGAAAAACAAAAATTGACATTTAATGAGTGCTTTGTTATTGATTTTTCTTTGCTTCCCTTTTCTACCAAAGGTTTTTCATCTGCTACTCCTATGGCGTTTTTCAATGTTCTGGAGTTGATTTAAGGTGGCTGACAGCTTTGATCTTTGCTCCTACTCGACTAGCTGCTTGATTCAGCTTCTCAATCTACATCAAGGCAGATGACGCATAACTGCTACATTACCGTCTGATTGTGAAGAGAAACTTTGAACGAACTTTCAAAAGGTTGCAAAAAATGAAAAGAGAATGCAAATTAGACGTGTTTTAATCTACTGATTTGGAGCAAATCAACGAGGCAAAGCGTAATGCAATCAGATGTTGACGCTATGCATGGCCGCGGTAAACAGGAAGCAGAGGTTGCAAACTAGCATGGAGTACACATCTCAGAGAAACGGAGAGATGTTTTCAGGATTGTGTCTATTGGACCAGTTGTAGCTGTCCTGCCTTGTCAACTGCTTGTGAAGTTATGCGCTGTCAGGAGACTTTTGGAAAGAAATACAATTATAATGCACTAAAACAGTGGAAAGAGCTGATCAGTCATGCAAGGTTAAAGTTTGCTACTTTTACCTAGCATGACTTATTTGGCCACTATGCTCCCATCTCTCCTTTAGTGCGTCAGCTATTTTTTGGAATAGCGAAAAACCACCTCAAGTTTTACTGTTTACATCAACCTTTTCTAATGCGATACTTTAAAATGCGAAATGAAAAAAAGTTAAGTGAAACATGGCTATGTACTGGTGGAGTACATGTGTGACAACAGCAATAAAAAAGTGCCTAAAAACCCCAAACATGGAAGAATAAATATAAAGATAGACATATAACTACATAGAATGGATTTTGAATTACTGAAACAAGTAAACAGAGAAATTCACTTTGCAGTAAAGTCTGGAGTTTACATGGCCGATCAATGTGCAAAGGTGGAATCACAGCAGTTATCACTTGTCTGCCACCTGCTCGCTGGTTTTCGTGTCGCTTCCGTGCCCAAGGTGCAAACCGAGGCAAATCTCATGAAAGTGTGTCGTCGTTCACTCAGACAGCCATCGATTCAAATTAATCTAATTTCTGCAGTGACATCTGTCATCTGAGCCTGCTGAACAGGTGGGTTATGCAGTCGTGAGAGGAGACGTCAGCCATTGTCTCAAATGTCAACCTGACTATCGAGCCTCAGCGAAACCGCGACGAGCACGAGGAGAAACGCTGAGCGGGTCCTCGCACCCGTCCTCAGCCTTGCTGCGCTTTGTTTGTCTTTGCAGAGCAGACGTTCTGCGCTTGCAGACACGGTTCCGTGCACTCGTAATACATGCAGGAGCATCTGTTTTCACGTGCTCGGCTTTTACCAGTAATTAAACACCATAATGCTGCCACACGGATGGCATAACCCTGTAAGTGTTACCCCGGCGACACTCTCCGTGCACAGTTGCTGGGTGATTCATGTGTGAAACTTTCCATAAACGAAAGACAGGGGTTAAAGTTATTAACCCTCAAGGAAGTACACCAAAAATGCCGCCTTTAAGGGAGTCATTTTTCTTTTCTTTGGGCATGGGCAGACATGAGTTACCAGATCAGCCTTGGCAAAAAAATAGATGCACAAATAACCACTTTTTAGTGGAAATCTTGGAAAATCCTTCAACCTCTGCCTGTTTGGCGACGGAGCAGAAGCTTGTGCCGTTGCTGCTCCTCCATCTCCCAATCCCCAATTAACGTTGGCAGATCCCCGCCACATTTGTGCCTTGAACAAGATTTCTTGGCTGAGAGTGCAGGTGCAAGGAAACCCGACTTCTCTGCGGCAGAGCAATCAAGCACTGTTGTGAAATTGTCAGTCTAGCAAACCAGGCAGCCAGGATCCACGAGATGAGCCCGACACTCCAACTCCCCCCGCCCCCACCCGCTGCTGGTTGATCAACATATCCCCTCATTTGACTCAAATAGAGAGGAGCCACCACACAGGAACTTTGCCTTGTAATTACAGTTTGCCCGTCTCAGTAAACGCGGCTCTCAATCATCCCCTGTGGTAATTAGCATCAGGAGCGTCAGTGCTGATTGCAGGCCAGCTCTGAAGGGAAGACATTCTGTTCAAAGTCATGAGAGTCAGTCTCCTCACTCTCTCCCTCCTTTTAGAATGACTCTAGACACCCTGGTCATGAGATTTTCCATTCTGTGTATATATATATATATATATATATATATATATATATA
>CAEFZY010048311.1:0-24368 GCA_903066815.1 Brachyrhaphis roseni | reverse complement strand
CACACACACACACACACACCCATACAGTTAATATATCTGATCAGTTTTTAACACAAAAGCTTCAGCTTCTCGCATCAACAATCATTTTCTGCTTAAAAACAATAGATATTGGGGAAAACGAGAACAGCTCAAGAGGAAACTGGATATAAAAGGACACGTTACGTCACTAGTTAGATATCATTTTGGATATTTAAAATAAATCAATAATTATTGAATCACTTGTATTGTGATGCGTTTTCCAGCCGTATTGCCCACTTGGTTGTTGTGGTTAGCTGAACCATCTTAAGGGGCGTCCTGCGAACGTCGGCGCTCTGAAATAGCTCACAGGTGTGATTTGAGGATTCTGGAAGCAGATGGGTGTTAGTCGGGGGTTAGAGCTCAAAGCTTGATCCAGATCGAAAATGACAGGTCACTAAAGGTCAGTCCAGCATGAATGAGCAGAGCGGCTCAGGTTTGCGGTCCGGATCATGTCCTCCTTGCTTCAGTTTTTCTTTAAAGGAAAAACACATTTTAGGTGCAACTTTAAAATGTTCCCCTCATGGGAAGACCATCAGCTGCCGACATTAGTTTTTTTTATTATCAAAGTGGGGATGAGAGAGAAGGAGCCTCAAACCGTCAGCTGCTTTGACGAAGCGTTTCCGTGTTGCTTGTCAAGCGTGTGCGACGTTCCTTTTCTTCCCCCTGCCGTTTTGTTTTGTTTCAGAACAGCTGCTTCTGATTTCGACTCTTAAATTAAGAATCTGTGTGGGATCTCTAATTTGCTTTGAGTTGCAAAAATAAAAAAAAATAAACATGGTTTTCTAAAATGCTTGCTTGAAATAAAACTTTCTTTTGAAGGGAACCTATTATTTAAAACTCCCGTTTGGCGCATTTTTGTTCTTCTATTTGGGTCTAAAGGCGCCTCTAAAAACAAGCCAAGCATGAACTTGTTGCTGTTTTCTGGCAATAAGGTTTTTGGTAACTGATAAAGGAAACGTTTCAAAAACTTCCAGGATGTAACACAACAAATCAATAGGCACTGCCCGTTACCTAGCAACCCAAGCTGATCTCCAGCATGTTTGGTCAGCTGGTTTTATCTGTATGTGCTGTACAATGGCTGCCGGAAAAAAACAGGTGTTTTCTTTATGATGTGCCATCCAGTAACGACCTGCTGCAGTCTTATTGGTTGTGCAGGAGGCTCCACTTCTTCTTTTCAAAGATGTATGGTTGTGTACTAGTGCTTCTGCTTTAAGTCATTTTCATGTGGCGGTTGTGGCCTTCAGCAGCTTATTTGGATTTAAAGTGACAGGACTTCCTAAAACACCTCATTTTGAAATCTCATCATCTAAGAATGATTTTGTGCAGAGCCTGTAATGAACATATTTTAGCCTATAGATCTATTCTAACCTGTTAAAGTAAGTATAACAGTTCACCTTATCAGCTAACATAGCTGGTTATTGACTGAAACTTTAAGAAGCTAGAGCTGTCCTGCCTCTGCGGTGAGCGCAGGTTGCTCTTATTGTTTGTTGGAACGCTGTGCAGAGAGCCTCTGTACCTTATGACAGATCCTTTGCTTTGATCTAGCATGAGAGCGACGGTTCAAACAACGGTTCACATTTTACCACTTCTCCTCACAGCGCAGGCTGAATGAGGCCTTTTGTTAACTTCCCCTTTAGGCGGTAATTACACAGGGATTCCTCCTGCATATAGACCCTCTGCTTCATATACCCAGACTCATTTTTCATGCATGTGAACTATATTGCGCGCTGAAGATTGAAAACAATCAGCATTTTGCTCGTTTCTCCTCCCAACCCCCCATATCCACCTCTTATCTCGTCTCCCATCCCGTCTGTTGATAAGCCGAGAGGCCATTGGCCGGCACACATGGAGCCCATGTGACACTTCAGCAACAGCCCGACGGCCAGATTGGAAGCCCCCATGCACGTTTTGGTGTGTGTGTGTGTGTGTGTTAAGATGAGGTCTGGCTACTGTAGCTTTATTGTTCTCTCTAATCAAGACCCCCACTCTCAGACCCTTCAGGATGGTAATTTCCTCCCCCGTCACAAACCAAACCGCCAGCCAGTTTTTAGTGCATGTTGTCCCGGATCGTAATCCCATTATTGGTGGTTTTGTCCCGTCACTCCAGTCTGTTTGATGTTTCTGTCTCTGCAGCAGAGTTTTTACCAGTCGCTCATTTTGCCTTTCAGCTTGACACAGTGCAGATTTTCACTTCTGATCTTTTTCTCATGATGTCACCTCAAACTTTTTCTGATGGAGCATCTAAAGTAGTGTATAATTATGAAGAGGACAGAAATAATTCTTGGTTTTCAAGTTTTAGCAAAATCTGAAAAGTGTGGTGTGCATTATTTCACTCACCTGTAAGTCCAACTTCACACATTATTTAGGGCTGCAACTAACAATTATATCAGCAATAGATTATTCTGACAATTAATCGACTAATTGGATAAAACATTTGCACATTCTGCAGATTTCTCATTTTGCTGCTTAGGCTTATTTTGTACAATATTTGAAATACTACAATTAATTTCAAATCCATTTTTAAATACAAAGATGAAAATTTTGTTGCCTTAAATGCAAAAACAGCTTTCCTTTAGTGAACTATCAAAGGATGTCTCTACAGCTAAAAATACTGTTAGCATCAACATGTGAAAGGCTCATTCCTTTCTGAATACAGTGTAAGGCTGATCTGTTGATAATTTTTTTATTAACCAGTTAATAATAATTGGACAGCAAAACGTGCTTAATAGATCATTTTGTAACAGAATTTGAATCAGGTGAAGACAAACTGCCTCTTGAGAAGTTTTTAGTAGCACAGATTTACAGACAGAACAAAATGTATGTATTCTTTGTATAGTTTTGACTTAATTACCGTACCATGCTAGATAGTTTGCTTTTTCAGCCAATGCCTGTGTATTCCTAATAATTAATCAATTACAAATTTAGATGACTATTATTTCAATCATGATTAATACAATTAATAATTGCAGCCCATTGTTCTCATTCATTCTTTGAAAACAGCTCAGGCTGAGTCTGATATTCACCTACATCGTGCTCGCTTGTGTGTACTTGCACATTTCAACTAAAAGTACATAAAAAAGGCAGAACAAAAAATTATAGTTGTTTTTCCTTCTTGCAAATATGCAGACAGTGATTTTACAAAAGAGGAAGACCAGGCTGAATCTGGTCTTCCAGATTCAGTCATAAAACATCTTTCTGATGTTTTATGTTCATCAGAAAGAGGTAATAATCTGAACAGATTGTGTCCAGGATGTGTGGGGTCTGCAGGAATGTCAGCTGCCCTTTTCCTGACTCTAAACTTGTACAGGTAGGCAGGACAATAAAATCAATACAATTCCAGAAATTATTGCAATAAACAACAATATTGTTTATTGCAATAATTATTTATAGGGTACAATACATGTGCATGCCACACTTTTAAGAATCCAGGTAAATGTCCTGCTTTGTGTTGCTTTATCACATAAATTCCAGTAAAAAAAAGGTTGAAATTTGCTGTGGTAACATGACAAAATGTTGAAAAAATCCATAAAGATGCATTTACAGGAACTGATCCTCACTGCTACATGAAGTTAGAAAATGGCTAACAATTTTTAATCAAGCCATTCATAACCTGTGAGTTTTTTCCCAGTAGGTGAGTTTTTGCAGACAGACATTAAAGCAGAGAGGAACTGAATAACCTGGTGAGATTATGAGACTTTTTTAATCTTCCATGTTCCCTGACAAACACACCTCTGAACTTTACCCCCATCCCCCGCTCCATCCCGGTCATGGAGGAGAAGCGGAGCGATGGGCGGCTGCTGGCGGCCCCTTCACAGATGGCTGCAGGTACAGCGCCACGCTTGGCCGATAACCAAAGGACTTCAAAGCTCAGACGAGCGCTGAAGCCCATTTCTGTCCAGACCCAGGAGGCAGAAAGAGCAAAAGACGAGAAGCGGCGCAGTCAAAAGAGTCAACAGGCGTGGAATTGAGCAGCTTTCGCCTTTTTCCGTCCCGTTCTTTATGCCTTATAGTGGAGACACTCATTTTTCAAACTTTTATCATAAAGTTTAGAGATTGATATTCTATATAGGTGTTGCTGTTATAGCCAATAACAAATATTTGCTGGTATTATATTCAGTATTGCTTCTCTGCAGTTCAACACCTTACAATCCTGTGCTGCATCATTGTCTCTGCTGCATATCCAAACAAAAGTTCTGGTAGATGTGTATCCTGGAGGAAGAAAAAACTGAAATTTTGAGATGAATGTTAAAACAAAATTAACTCTGAAAAGTCAAAAATGTGCTATAAAAAAAATCTAAAGTATTGAGATTGATCTTAAAAATGTTCTAGAAAAGTTAAGAAAATGTTTAAGTTTGAAAAATTTAAAAATTGCTAGAAAAAAAATCCGAAATGTTGAGATTGATCTCAGAAAATGTCTAGAAAAAAGATAAAAATTGGTGAGTCAAAATGTTTTACTTTTTGAAATTATTCTCCTGTAAAATTTCTGAGTTTTTTTTTTAGCTAATTTTGGGGTTTTGGAACTATTATTTATCTTATTGTTTTTTAAAAAATTCTTTGAGTTTTTTGGTGGAAATTTACTCTTTTTTTTTCTACCTACACTGGACCTAATACACCGACATAGAATTTACCTTAAAAGATTCACAAAACAAATTATTTCTCTCGTGCTTTTTGGCCAAAATATACAATAAACTAAACATTTACAGGAAAAGAGTAGAACAGTAATGGGGCTTTTTACTCGGCTGAAGTTTGTTTTGGCCCAGATAAGGGAAGGAGAAACCACCTTTTAGATCCAGTCGCCACTTCAAAGCGCCGCGCCGGTTTTGATCCGAGCCCGGCTTTCAGCCTGACGGACGCAGACGCAGAGGGAAAATGGCAGCGAGATGAGGAGTGACAAAGCTGGGAAGAGGAAGGCAGAAACAGAAGAAGGGAGGCATTGGAGAGATGAATACCTTCATCTGGGGGCCCATTAGCCCCCAGCGGCACAGTCAGAGGTCAGGGGGCATGGAGGTTGGGGTTGGAGGCGGTTGTCATGGTGTTGGCAGAGTCGTTTGGGGGTTGAGGTTCTCTTACCTCTTCTAGCTCAACCTGTACCTTCTCCTACCGTTTGCGTTAGCTAAGCTAGCTTTAGAAACAGCCAGAATGTCACTTTATCTGCAGAGCAGAGTAAACGAGGTCAGCTGTGTTTACTTCTCTGGGCTTCAGTGAGGAGAAGAGAACAGGTGAGTGTTTCTGCTCTCAGATGCCTTATTTCAGTGTCGGTCTCTCAAGCAGATTAACATTGTCTATATTCTGCTGATGACAAAAATACACAATTTCACAATTGCTGTGATTCCATTTGACAAGAAATAAAATGAAAGTCACACATGAATAAGCTTGTTCATGCAATAAGTCATAAAAAACACGGCAGTGAAGGATGTAAACATTTTCAAATTTGCATGACTTTTGAATAGCAGTTGTAGGCCATGGAAAATTGGTCCAATGTGCCACAAATGGCCCTCGGGCCACATGTTGGACACTTCAGTTTAGTTTTTCCTTCAGTAGATTCAGAAACCCTTTTTGCATCTTCAGTTAATGTGAATCCTGATTACTTGGTTGAAGCTAGTTGCTTATGCAGAAGGTTTTTACGTTTTTCTTTCAGCTATTTCTAGGGACCCACTGCATGTTTTAGGTGAGGAACAGGTAGCAGACATTTATAAGTGAAAGTGCAATAAAAAGGCTCAGACATAAATAGATAAATAAATGCTGCAGCTTTTTGAAGTTTATCTTTTCCTCTCAGTTTTACGTTCATAAAAATACGCACATGCAGAACTTTCAGGCAGCAGAGGAGCTAATTTTATGGGTGAATATTGAAGAATAACTGTTTAGCTTGTAAATAAATTCCCAATGGAAACATGAGGAAAGTTTTCAAAGATTTGTAACATAAAGTTTGCATTAAATATGATGAAACTTGTTCTGTTTTAAGACAGTAGAAATCCATTTTGGCTGTCAGACATGCTGCTAGCTTCGGCCTCCACACCCAGTTTAGCAGAATTTACTCTAAAGGAAGAAGCTTTTAGCAGAACTTCACTCCAGAAATTCTGAACTGTTCCTTTAAGGGTTTATTTTTTTACAGCCCATCGTCTCTTTTCCGTCTGATCCGTTTCAAAACTTCTCAGCTCCCATAAGACTGTGACTTTAAAAACATCTCAGATCTTAGAAACAGATCTAAATTGGGAAATTCTCCAAGCAGAAAAAGAAAAAGTTTATTATTATGTACATAATTACAGAACACAGCTTTTATTATTCAGTTGAACTTGTTCCTCGTAGCAGTGGTTCAGATATGGTCGTGTGTGCATGGCAGATGGTCAGCGTAGCCGCTCCCCTGCCTGTTTGTGCTGCTGTTGGGGACGGAGGACACTGTAAATATAATCAGCTAAATCCATGGCTTTCATGCTGATTCAGATGGAGGAGGCTGAGTTGGCCAGATTCATTTATTACCTCAGCCCATCAGACATGTTTGAGACACAGTCAGCGGGATCACTGCACATATGCCTTGCAAAATTGTGTAGTGTTTGTACATGGCAGTGATCTCACCCACCAGAGGAAATCTGAAGCCAGATTAAAACATTTTATTAAACATGAATATTAATGAGTCACCTGCAGAATGAGAATGTTGAGGCGGAAGAAAAGGTTTAGATTAGTCGCCTCCGTAGCCCTTCAGCTCCAAATTCACACTTTCCTGAGAAATATCACTCACTTACCGACTGCGGACGCGTCGGCCATGATTGTTTCTGACCAGAGAAACGAGTGGATCACAGCTTCTAGAAGAACAGGATCACTTCAAGACTGTATATTTTTACAGTAGAGGAGTGATGGGTGAATGCAGCTGTGTTTTGATGGTACAGGAAGTGATGTCATCACCGTGCATGATCGATCCGCTGCCGCTTATCTCTGCTGCTGTTGGGGTTCAGCGCTGGGTTTCGTTTGGGTGAGGTTGTGGTTGTTTTTAGTGGCAGCTTCAGATAGTTGCTGTAAATTAGGAAAGACACAAACATGTGTGTTGTATCTGATTACACTAAACTTGTTAAGCAAGCATTATTACACCTGTTTCTGTTCGATAGCAATGCTGCAGCAGACATTAATCCCCATATCTGGAAATTCACCAATGCTCTGTTTTCTTAGTCTAAATTGCTCCTTCAGTTTTATTCTCAGATTCAGTTACTTCAGTTCAGTGAAAACAGATTTGAATGTCTCATCAAATAGAAAAAGTTGTTTTTATTTAAAGCTTTGATTTATAAAAGGATTTTCCCCTGAAGGGTTTATGAAAACTGAATCTTTTTTTATTCCAGACTTCAACTAGGCCGCTCCAAAATTGGGTAGTTTTGGTCAATTTGTTTTGATTATTCAGTTTATTTGAGAAGATCTGAATTCATGGTTACAAAAACTACAGCATTTCAGCCCAGACCATCATACTACCACCACCTTGCTTCACTGAATTGCTGTGGTACATTTACAGCAGAGGTAACAGAATACACAGCTTCCAGAAACAATCACAGAATATTGTTGGATGGATAACATTTTTTCCCAAAATGAATTTGTCTAAAACATTTAAAATAAGATAATCCCTCATTATCATAACAGGAAGTGGACAGAACAAATGAAAGGAAACAGTGAAAACAATGAAAAATAACTGAATAAAAAACAGTGTAGAAAAAACACAATTAGCTGGACATTGGCATCATTTAATCTCATTTTGTGTTTGCATGCCATTATTTTGAAAACCTCAGCCGGCAAAAAATAAGGTCACTTTTCACATTACAACTAAAAACTTTATTACAGCTCCTCACTCAACTAGATCCACACAGAAATCAGTTCACCATCACTCAGCTTCCCTGCTTCCATTCTGCTGAGCCTCTTTTCTGTTTGTTTGTTTTTTTACTGTTGGGTTTTTGTTTCTTATTTGTGGTTCTCGTGTTGATGTCATTGCGGCGCGTTGAGTTCGGCCATCAACAGAAGGGTGTTTCTCTCTGCGTGTAAATGATAAGCAGTCTGGCTGCTTATCGTGTGTGTGGGTGTGTGTGCGTGTGTGTGTTTGCATCATAGTCAAAGCAACACAGCTTGATGCATGCAGTGGCTGTAATGCAGTCAGTTAACAGGTGGTTTATGGTCGTTCATGCTTTCTGCGCGGTTTCCACATGTTTCATACAAAGTTCCCTCCTGCACAGCTGCTGCAAAACCAACAACTCTTTTTATTTTAACTCAGTTTATCTCAAGTGGCCACATGTTGGACGTCCCTGGATTATATTGTGATGTCTGCCTTTCAAAAAATATTAATCGTCAGAATGGAAATTATCCGTCTCATTTTAATTTATTATGCAGTTAATTGACAGGGTTACCAACACCTGCCTTTTTCAGTATGCATCATTGTGCATAATGAAAATATTGTGGTAACAGTATTTTACATATAACATATATAATTGTGTTATTGTGTTATATTCTAGAGTATAACACAAATATCTTATGTTATACTCTACAATGACACATAAATAGGACCTTCAGGAAAACAGTTGCATGTCTACACATTATTTCATCAATCAAATCAAAGCAGTTTTTATTTTTATACTGCCAAATTACATCAGTGGGCCTATGTTTATGGATTTTTTTTATTGAACCATACAGCTGTTTATTCTCATTGCTGCTCATATGAACCTTATTTTGATCCTTTGCTCCTCATTTTAACTAAATGAGGAGGAACTTTGTGGTGAAGCCCAGGGAAGCAGCAGCTGGTTAGGCTGACCTGGCAGCATAAACACCGGCCATGTTCTTCCTCACTCCAGCCGGTTTATGGCCACATTTTCGATGTGAATAGCACCCTCCTTATCCACTGACAGTTGTCCGATGGTAGCTGCTCCTTTTTGCCATTTTCTTTTTTTTTTTTGCACCGGTGCAACACAAATGTTAGCTTTGAAACATCGGTGCTCAAATCAGTATGAGAGAGTTGGTATTGCTTTTTTACATGCACGGATAATTCTGCACCCACAGCTTGTGAGTTTCTGCCTTCGCATGTGGATCGTAGCAAACGCTGAGTAATTATGTTATCTCACAGCTAACACAGCAGCTTATATATTGGGTTGTTTGCTTCCAGGAATGGGGAGAGTTAGAGGAGTGTCACATTTACAGCTAACAGGAGCCGTGCTTAAACTCAAATTTACCACTCGGTTGCTTCTTTTTGCAAAAGGACGGATGGAAAGACGGATCCAAGTGGAGCAAAGAGCAGCAGCCTGCATGACAGTTTCTCACCAGCATGTCTGATGCATTGCCCCATAAACAAGCAGTGATGAAAGAGCTAAAAAAGCAGCCAGGATGGTCAATATTAGCCTCCAGAGAAGAGAGAGAGAAGGAGGGAGTTTGCAGCGTGTAACTCCAGCTCCCTTCCAGAGGACCGACGAGGCTGAGCTGTTCATTATGGACAAAACATTCCTCCTTAGAAACGGCTTCAGTCTCCTTAAAGCGTTTTCTCTACCTGTGGAAATGCTTGATTTAACTGAGACACAAAATTTAGAAATACAGTAGAAGCATTGTTGCTGTATTTTGGAGGAACTTACTGGAAAGGGAGCTGAAAGGTGACATCCCATACGTTTCACCACAAAAACAGAGACTTTTTTTTTTCTAAACATTTTAATCATTTGGAAATTATTTTTGTTTCATTTTATGTTTGTAATGTGAGTTGGTGTTGTAATCCACTTGAAATACAAAAACTTTTTGCATAAATGGGCTGTGACATCACACGGTGATTCATTTAATTAAATTCCATTCATCTTATTTTTGCAGCGTTAATTCTCAACAAGTTGTTTAACAAAAAAGTCAATTCAATCATAAATACGTTTTAGTTAAATAATTCAGTTTATTATTAAAATTATTGAGTCATTGACTGTACAGCCTCATATCGAGCATGCATGTTGCGACAGTGGAGAGAAAAATCCCCTTTAACAGGAAGAAACGTCCATCAGAACCAGAACCAGAACCTGGCTCATTACAAGTAGCGATTCGCCATGAACGACCTGAGGTCTGAGAAGACAGAAATACAAACAGAAACTGAAATACTGAACCAGGAGAACTTTCTACGTTCATGAAAAGTAAAAAGTTAAGAGCAGGAGAGCGAGAACAATTAGTTAATGGCAGCATTATCTCAACCGATTCCCTCCTCTTGGAAGGAATGACAGCCAAACAGAACGCCAGACCGGGCGGAGCTTCAGAAAGTTAAAACTTTAAATAATTCAAATTGGAGAGTAGGAGAAGAAGAAAGTGAGGAAAAGTGCCTTAGATTGATGCAGAGCTAGAAAAAAACGTTTTTGCTGAAGTTTTCATGGTTTCTGGATTTTATCTTGAAAACACCTCAGCTGCTGCTTGGTTTATGTTTTGTGTTAATAAACAAACTTGCTTTATAATGTCCAGTTCTGTGGAAACACTGAAAGATGACAGGAGTCGACTTTCCCAAAAAATAAAATTCTGTGTACTAATCCTAATGTTGTCCTGAACAAAACTCAAATAAACAAACAATTTGCTGTTTGTTCAGTGATACAAATCACACTTTTTTTGCCCTGAAGAATCTTTTCACAGATATGTTTTGTGAGGCTATGATTGCTGGCATACGGTTACCTAAAAAATAAATATTTCTTATTGTCACATTTGTCGTTATCGCAATAGTACCACAAAATATTGTAATAAAACTTCATATTTTTCACAGCTAACCTGCCCACCAGCTCACGTCTAGCAGTAGTCACCCCACTGTTTCTTTCTGCTCTTGGATTATGGCACTAAAATTCCCCCATACATATTCTGCAAGTGTTAAAATCCTCACAGACCTACATTGTGCATCAGGTGAGATCTGGGTCGGTTCTCTTTAGGCTTTGCGGTTTAGAAAGCAAAGCGTGCATGAAAACAGGAGCAAAGGGTGAGATAATGCTTTGTCTAGACAGTCAGAGGTCATTTCATTACCCAACGTTTTGGACCAACCCCCCTTTTCCTCCAAAGCCTGATGACGCTCTGACGTCCGCTAAGAGAGTCGAGGTCAGTAGAGTATTTCCTTTGGTGTCAGTAGCCATTAAGCCTCAAGAAGTTGTTTAAATATATCTAAGCCTGGAGACACTGAACAGACTGGAGTCTGGCGTCTCCCAGGTGATTGCTGATGTTCCCACATTCGATCTCTTCTGGTTGTTGACCGGACATTGAACAGTTCCTCCGGTTATGCATCGTTCTGCTTCTTAAACTGTAAATTGCTCTGATCTTTGAGGCTATTTTGTTCATTTTTATGACTATTTTTGCTCACTTTGCATATTTAGTGGCGTCTGAAGCTGTCCTCAGTGCTGCTCTCGCTGTCAGGAACTTAATATAGACGAGTTTAATAAAAGACGGCAAACAGAAGCCGTCAGCGGCCATTCATGACCTCCCTCATCGTCTCCGTTCTCCTCCCCTCCCTCACCCTTACACTCCACGCTGATCCTCCCCAAAAAGAAGATTAAGCAACCCCTGACAGAGAAGTAATCTCTCTGAAAACATTGACTATTATCATTTCAACATGCTGCTTCTCAACGCAGCGAACTGCCTCTCTGGTATGCTTAATTGCAGTGTGTGGGACTCACAATGCTCCTTTAGGTATGATAAATGGAAAGCCTTGGTTACTGAAGGAGTTCCAACATTGTAAAAGTGCAACAATGGATCTTTGGAGTTCAGAAATTCAAGCATAGATTTCAGATCTATGCTTGAATGGAGGGTTTGAGATCATAAATATGTTGGAATTGTAAGTTCGGTGAAGATAGATTCATGAGAACCGGAGCTCCGTTTCCAACAAACTATAATTGGTCCCATTGTTGCCTGTGAATGTTGTCATGAGATAACATTCCACCCATCTGACCTCTTACGGTTGGTTCATTTAATTACTTATCTGTGTTCTGCACCAGGCTTTCAAACTGCTGCTGATTCGGAAACCTTTAGCTTTTCTCTCAAAGCTGAATTTCCAATTCAGTCATGATCATTTCCTTTTTTTGTGGGGGAAAATTTCAAATCGACTGACCAATGGCACCTCAACCAAAACCAAGTGGACAGAGACTGAAGAACTCTATGGAGCTCCTTCAGTGACAGACTGTTGCATACGATGTGCACAAAGGAGCATTTAGGAGATTCTTCCTCTCAGTAGATGTAAAACTTTCTAACCATAAATGTTCCCAGTGAGTGTTCAGGTGCATTTCCACTGTTATTTTTAGTTTTTACACATTTTAAAGTGTAACTCAATCAATCAAGTTTCAGTCAAGTTTATTTTTATAGCACATTTCAGCAACAAGGCAGTTCAAAGTCTTTATATCTTAACAACGCACAAAAAAATACAAAGTTGTAGACAACAGTTGTCAAGTGGCATCATTACACGTTATATTATGTTTCAAAAGTAATTCTAAGCAGGTGGGCTTTTAGATAGACTTTAAGGTACTCAGTGTTTCAGCTGTTTTGTTCTGTTTCTGGAAAATTTGGCGGTTGATGACTAACACCCAAATCAACTTTTTTATGCTGATAAACTGTCTAAATAAGTTATTTAGGATTCTGTCTTTTTTTTGTGTAAATTTTGACATTTTCAAGTAAATCTTTTCATTTCCTTCAATATTATCCAAGCTATTCTGCAGCTTCGATGCGGAGCTGCAGTGTCCATGCTTCTGAGCTTCTGCCACTCAGCTCCTTCAGACTAGCTAGCAGCAATTAGCAAACACTCCTTGGAACTGCTCAGTATGTGATCTTCTTCTCACTGCAACACTGGTAAAAAGTTGCTAAAGGGTTAATAGAGGAGCTATGTTGTGATGATTTCCTGAAGGTGGAGTTATGAAAGAGCATGAGTTTCTTAAAGAGACAGAGGTCCAATTTCAAGGCATTGCATTACAAAGTCAAATTTCTTTATTGTCAAATTTGATATTTATAGCATTTTTATAATAACTAAAGGTAACATAGTTAATTGATTGTGCTATAAAATCAAACTATGTACTTGTAAAATATGTAATAGTGCTACTTCAAGAAATTCTTGATGGTTTTTATCAATACTTTCTGCCACAACCTGCTCTTTAAAGACATTTTTGATCTTGATGTTGCCTGTTTGACACCTCTGCTGTACAGTATTTTTATTTTATTCTTTATTCTGTTTTCATATATTTTAATGTAAACCTACTTGCTTTGACTTGCTTTCTATTTCGGTTTAATATGACGCCTATCGGCCACAGTTCATTGCACCTGCGTAGGCAAGCATCTCTTTGACCACGGGTCAATGAGTGACCAGAGCTGAGCAGGAATTTGTGTGCAAAGATTGGCTAGCCTCATAAAACCAGAGCCATCCATAATCACCCTGGCAGTTTCCATACCGGCCGTCCGTCACTCTGCGTCTGCGATTATCCTCCCGGCGCGCTCAGTCACACCGTTCTCTGACGCAAACCATCATTCAAATTATTTTTAGCGTCAAAGTCCAGGCGCAGGAATTGGTAATCCAAGGAGTGACATCTGGCCTTCAGGGCTTATGTGATTAGCAGAGAGCCTTGACCCTAATAGCCTTGCGGACGTTCTTCACTGCTTCTCTGGAGGAGTCAGACGGCGCTGCGCAGACGTGTCGATTTCACGGAAAGAACCGACAGAAAGCATGAAGAAGAAGGTCTAATTTAACACCTGATGACTGGAGTCAAACTGCAAAATACAAAATCTTTTCAAATATTCTGGTGCAAATATCCTAGTAAATTTGATTCAGTTTCAGATTTACTTTATTTGTTAAATAAAATATAATTTATTATTCTGTATTTTACGGCTCTTAAAGCTCACCAAAAAGCACACAATTTGAGTTCATCATTAAATTCATTCCACGTTTTCACACTAATAACAGAAACACATCTAGACTTTACTTTTCTCTTTATCATGTTCAAATATTAACAAACCTCATAAATTATATTTACTCTGCCTTAACGTTAATAGTTTCTAAATTCCAGAAAGAAGATTCTTTCAAAGCTTTATGCATTATTTCTAGTATTTTTGCCACTAAATTTTAAATTATTACTTTGAATAAAACGTTTATGAGATCACACTTTATTTATAAGCATGATACCTTTTTTGTAACTTATCTGATATGTTGTTTTATTTGCATTTCCTCATATTTCTGAGCAAGATGACAAGCAGGACATAACCAAGAAGCCTTTTACATTTATTAAATATTTTATTTTCAGCAATATTCCTATGGTTTTATTTTTAATATATTCAATATGAGGCGTCCAACTATTGCTGTCTAAACAATTTCTTTTATAAACTATCAGAAAAACAAACTTTCAGGTAACTTTTGAGCAAGATATATGAGCTTGTTTTAAGTTAATGCTTTCTTAATATTGATTTTAAAAAGTACTAGTTCCACTGGCAGATTTTTTCTTTACTTATAACATGACTTTTTTCACATGTTGTAAGTGGAATTACCGTAGAACTTTTTCATCACTATTAAATAATTATTGACTTAAAACAAGCTCCTATAACTTGCTGGGAAGTTACCTGTAAGTTAGTTTTGCACTAGAAAAATACTTGGTGCAAATGTTTTTTTGCAGTGTGGGCCAAACTATAAATAAAAAATTCAAAATGCAGCAGGAAGCGAGGTCAGCAGTGGCAAAATAAAACAATTGAATCAAAGTGTAGAGGAGGGCAGCAGCTTCCCGCTCAATTAATCATCATCAACAGTGAAAAGGCTAAAAATGACTTCCTCAGGCGGCACAATGGAGCCCAACTATTACAACTGTTGTCCTATTTTGGAAGAACTATGGCTGTTTAATTATTTGTGAAAACAAAAATAGGTTCCCAGCAGCTAATTTCACTTCCAGAAAACAGAATTTGAAGGCTATTTACTTGAGTATTGTGGGAACAGGGGAGAAACTCTTCATTTCAGGTCTCCATGTAGAAGCCGTGGATAATTGTTTATGTGTTGTAATAATCATTTCTGTGTTACAAAGGAGTCTGTTTGCAGAAAAAAGAGAGTGAGATAAAGGAAGGGACTATTTTGGGCAGCTGTTTGCTTGGAGAAGCTTTTGCTTATTCTGAGGCAACTTGTTCCCAGGAGTTCAGCCTCGCTTCTCGCTTCTGCTTTTGCTTTGTTATTTTCAGGATCTCTTGCTTGTTCAGGAGTTCATTGGCCCTTCTTCTTGTTTTTACAGTTTCTTTCTCCACCTCCTCTTAAGTGAGTAATTGTGTACCAATAATTTCCTCTGCAGAGCTGAGGAGGATCAGGAAAATATGATTCCTTCAAAGCTGCATTTGTCAAACCTGTTTTTTCTGGTTTTATTTTGTGTTGCTGAGCTTCAGTGGAATGTCCAACAAAAAGCTCTTCTTGTAGTTTTCACAAGTCTGCAGATGGGAAGAAAGGGGAAAAGGCATTTCCTCTGCATGACCTGGTGGTTTGCATGAGCAATATGTCATCTAAATCTGCTTACTTCTTAAAGCAGCTGAACAATCTGAAGAACTTCCTGACTGAATATTACGTTGTTACCTTACAAATACCAGTATTATATGAATCTTAGAAAGAGTTTCTTGTGGACAAATATTGTTGAAAAAAATACAACAATATGTTTCATTTTTTCATTGAAGATAAAAAAAATGTTATAAGGGAAATAATGCAAGGTTTGTTTTTTGTTTTTGTGCAAGAATCTGAATGGTGTGGCAAGGGTGAGCAGAAATGCTTGCCACACTTTTCAGATTGTTTGCTAATAATTTGGCAAAAGTAATTTGTCTGCTCTTTCTGTTTAAAATTAACATTTTAAAGGGGTTTAAATACTTCGAGTGTCGAGTATTTTTATATGACTTTGGTGCATTCAGTTAAATATATAAATCTTTCTATACATCTACTTTATTTGTACAGCACCTTTCCACAACAAGGCAACTTAAAATGCTTAACATCGTAAAAACACTAGAAAAAAAACAACAAAACCGAGAAACCAGTGACTAGCATTACATTTTGTCGAGTGCCATCATCAAAATCATCACTACACATCATATATGTTGGTCAATGTTTCACTGATTATTAATCACTAAAGAGGTGGGGGTTTTAGCCTTAATTTAAAGCTACTCAGTTTTTCAGTTTTTTAGAAGTTTGGAAACTTCAGCTTCTGCATAGAAGTTGAATTCTGCTTCTATGCAAAAAATATATATCGTATAAAATGATGCTCTCCAATGTAAGAATTTTGTACATGTATTTTGACGTAAGAGTATATTGAAAAATAGTAGTGGGGTGGGATTTAAACGAAGATTTATTCTTTTTTTAATTGTGTTTGTTTTTTTTATTGATTTGTTTGAAATAAATGAATATTTCTCTGTGTTTCAGTGTCCTGCTCCGACCTCAAGCTGTTTTTATTTAAAGCTCGTAGCTGCTGCTCCTGTTTCAGATTCCTAACTTCTACGCTTTCATTTTCTTTCCCCCTCTTTTTGCAGGTATGGCCTCGCAAGTGCAAGTGTTCTCCCCTCACACTCTCCAGTCAAGTGCCTTCTTTAGCGTAAAGAAACTGAAGGTGGAGCAGAGCTGTAACTGGGATATGACAGGGTACGGCACGCATAGCAAAGTCTACAACAGCAGCAAGAACGTGTCGGCCGCTGGTGGCGCTCCTCTAGGCCTCAGCGGCTCCGCCCTGCCCTACGAGCAGACCCTGATCTTCCCGGCCAGCGCCGGCCACATCGTGGTCGCCTCGGCCAGCAGCACCTCGGGGGCCGTCAGCTCTCTGCTAGGCAGCAGCGGTGGAGACAGCAGCGGTGGTAGTGGCGGCGGCGGAGTCCACAACCTGACGCGGCGCAGCACGGTGAGCCTCCTGGACACCTACCAGCGATGCGGGCTTAAGCGCAAGAGTGAAGAGCTCGACAACAACAGCAGCGTGCAGATCATTGAGGAGCACGGCCCACCCATGATCCAGAACGGCGGAACCAGCGGAGCCACGGCGGCCACAGCGGCCACCGCCACCTCCACTGCGACGTCCAAGAACAGCGGCTCCAACAACGAGGGGGACTACCAGCTGGTGCAGCACGAGGTGCTCTGCTCCATGACCAACACCTATGAAGTCTTGGAGTTCTTGGGGAGGGGAACCTTTGGCCAGGTGGTCAAGTGTTGGAAGAGGGGAACCAATGAGATAGTGGCCATCAAGATCCTAAAAAACCACCCATCGTACGCGCGGCAGGGTCAGATCGAGGTCAGCATCCTGGCGCGCCTCAGCACGGAGAGCGCAGATGACTACAACTTTGTGAGAGCCTACGAGTGCTTCCAGCACAAGAACCACACGTGCCTGGTGTTTGAGATGTTGGAGCAGAACCTGTATGACTTCCTCAAGCAGAACAAGTTCAGCCCGCTGCCGCTCAAGTACATCAGACCGGTGCTCCAGCAGGTCGCCACTGCGCTGATGAAGCTGAAGAGCCTGGGGCTGATCCACGCCGACCTGAAGCCGGAGAACATCATGCTGGTGGATCCTTCGCGTCAACCCTACAGGGTCAAAGTCATTGACTTTGGTTCAGCCAGCCACGTGTCCAAAGCAGTGTGCTCCACCTACCTGCAGAGCAGATACTACAGGTAAGAGCCTTAAAGTATCATGACTACTTTTGCCTCGCAAAAGTAGTCATGATACTTCAGCTTTCTCAGCCTTTGTCACACAGATATTTGATTTCTATTGGGATTTTACATTATTGAGCAGCACAAAGTATTCAGAAAAACTATTCTGCTTTACTCTGATGCTCAGAGGATCTGATTTCAGTCAGAATTCATAAAATATGTTATTATTGCTCATCTAAAAAGTTAGCTATGCTAACTAAAGCATCATTTATGCTAACTAAGGCAGTTAGTTAGCATGAATGATAGATTATAGCTTCCACTAAATAATATGCAATTCTTTAGTGAAAGCTAATGCTAAGGCACTAGCTATAGCCATTTTGGCACATGTTAAACAAACTTCAAAATAAGAGCATGAATATAAATGCTTAACTACTTGATGAATTAGTTCTTTGCAGTCTATAATCAAAACTTCAACACAGATTTCCAATTTAATCAACTGAATATTTACAAAACAGCCAAGTAGATGAGTGCTTTAAAATGTATTCATAAAAGTTATTTAGAGGAATGCTAAGTGTTCTAAACACTTTCAAAGTTAGCAAAAATGCTAAAGAGCTAAATGAGCTCCACTGTTAGTGCATTAGCCCATCACTGATTATCAGAGTAAATCCGACTGCTCTGTGAAGGCCTCTTGGGTCAAGCACTCCAAAAACCTGAGTTGTCTGAACATTGATGAATTATTGAGAACTATAATAATCGCCGTCTACACTAAAGAAGGTGCTCTACTCAGATAAGACTAAAATTCTGCAAAGCGTGTCAGTTCTGAAATTGGGTGAAGTTTCACCTTTCAACAGGATGGTTACAATGGCCTAGTCAAAGAAAAATCCTGAGAAATCACCGGTTGATCAAAAGAGGTGGCATGTAACTGCAGATAGAGGTGAATATTAATATATGGCATGCCACACTTTTCAGATTTTTTTTTTTTTCTTTTTCCAAAATATGCATTACTAAAAATCCAAGTTGAGAAGTTGAAAAGGTCCAGGGGGTGTGAATACTTTTCACACCCCCTGGACCTGGAGTAAAAACAATAAATGGAGTAAAAACAATAAAGTTTTAAATCTATCTGGAAAAGATGCAGAAAAGGAAAAAAAAGTTAGTTTATTTGTTCCTGATGGTTGTGTTTATGTTGTTTTTTGTTTTAATGGAAATGTTTTCATTGCTGGGCTGATTAATAATCATTTAGAATCACTGCTGCTGCTTAAATCGTCTCTGCATTCCAGCTTTGTGTTTTCCTCATATTTACTGCGTTTGTTAAACCCTTATTTAATCCTGAGCAGGCCAGTAAAACTCAAAGGCTTGTAAAGTGGCCAGCTGCTTATTGTGTTTAATGAGATAAAACAAGCATGTTTTGGTGCTACTTTGATGATTATGGACGTCCCGCTCAGCTTTCTCACGTCTCGCTCAGCCTCTCGTAAAGACGCAGCAGACCACAGGGAATTTACGAAGCGGTGACTTTGTTTGGTTGCAGAGAAGTTTGTGTTAAAAACGGGCTTCCTGTTTGCAGTAGAGGAGAACTGAAAGGATCCCAGACAAACTCCGTCATAGAAGAAGAAGAAGAAGAAGAAGAAGAAGAACGCTAATCATGTGAGGCGGCAATCTGCCCAGATTCATATATTTGCCCTCCTGCCTTTAGATAACCGGCCACCCATCGCAGAGGAGCTCCCGTTTCCCCAGGGATAGAGTCGAGGGGTCAGGCTGAGTTCTCCCGTTATATGTGCTTGTAATCCACACCAGCACCAGAACCAGATGACGCTCTGGGAAGACCCGGCATTCCTCTCCCAATTCATGGTTCTACCTACAGAAAAACTTTGTTTCGGTTTGAGCAAAGGCAGATTTAAGACAGTAGATAGTTTGGGGCTCAGGTGTGATTCTGGCTTTGATGGAAGAGCAGGTGTGTGTGAGCTGTTGCATGACTCACACACACACACACATCCGCACACAAGCGCCAGGTGTTGCTCTTCAGCTCGGCTTTGTGCTTCTTTCTGCAGGAAGAGTCTCTGTGAAGAACCATTTGGTTGTTTTGGATGTTCATGAGTCACTTTGATGTCCTCAAAAGCAGGGTTGTCCAAAGTGTGGCTCGGGGGCCATTTGCGGGCCATAGGACTAATTTTGTGTGGCCTCTGAATGATGTTTAAAGCTTTTCCAAACAATTCATGCTTCTATTGCTGATAATAGACTAACTTTTTTCAATTTTCTTCAGTTGAGCCTGAAATATATAAAGTAGTTTCCTTTTTTTCAATAAGGAAGTTTTGGATCTACAGTGATTTTCATATTCTTTTTCCACAAAAATTTTTCTTTGTTTAAATAAAACATTTCTTGCTTAGTTTATTGTTGAACAAACAAAAAAAAATCTCAAAAAAATGTAGCATGGTTACATCTGAGGTCAAAGGTTGTAGTCAAACTGTAAATAGTTAAACTGAAATTCTGCTACGACCTGAAAAAGTGATGTGTGTATATTTGCTTTGGAGGTCTGTCAGGTGTTGGTGGATGATAATGTTTGCTTTTTCACCTCCATTATTTATCCTTTCCCTCCCTTCTCCTCTTTCTGAAGCTAAAGCCGTCCTCCATGCAGGTGGTTCTCAACATGTTTCTGACAATTATCACCTCCATTAACCTGCAGTTCTCACAGTATAGTAACATTTAATACATATATGTGTAAAACAAGCACAAAAATGTAAAGCATATATGATTTCTTTCTTTCTATTTAAATCATAGATGGGTTTCTCTAGATCTTGTTGGGACATTAGTCCTTTAAATCTGGAAATGTTCTTCAGTTGACAGAAGGCCGACTTTGTAACTGTCTTTATGTGACTCTGAAGGTTCACGCCTAGTCACTAGTTTCCAGCTGTAGTAACTGAAGCTGTGCTGCTGATTCTTGATCGTTCCTCTTCAGTATCAACTTCAGTTTTGTTTCTATTCAGCTGGAGAAAGTTATGGCGCCTCCACATATTGATTTGCCCAAAGCATCTTCTGCTTTGATTGGTTCAGGTTTATCTGGTGGCATCTTAATGGTAACTAATCTTATTACTTGAACTGGCTTAGTGATAGCAGTGGATATTAAATGAAAGGAGTCCCAGGGTTGAGCCCTGATGTACCCCGCATGTGACTTCTGTCCGCTCCTATAAAAAATTAATCTGTTGACACAAAGACATTTGGACCAGTAATAAATGAAGATCTTGTACTTATTTGCTTTGGAACTGGAGTTGGTTTGTTTTTATTCAGTGAAAGCAATAAAAGAAGAAAAAAACTACTTAATTCCACCTCATTATTTTTTGAAGGATGTTTTGACTCCATTCTTACCCAGAAAGTAAAAATGTACATTTTTGAAATAGGAAAGATTGATAATGATTACCTTGCATATAAAGTAGTTCTCTGGATTTGCTGTTGTTGGCTTCAGTTGTTAGTTTTTGCTTTTGTTTCAGTCAATTTGTTGTAATTTATCTTGAAAAAAATAATTCATACCACTAAATGCAGCCCATGTTCCACCAGTGGTACTTCCACCCCACGTTGGGAATCATGACTTCATGGACTTTTTTACATGCAAAATTTTCTCTTATAATTAAGATTGTCATTTGAGCAAATATACTCTGCACATTAAAAACTGACATTTTAAAAACTCAAAGCAATCCTCCTTTAGTTCAGTCAGTCGTTGCCTTTGATTTTAATGACCAGACAATTTTCACAAGGATAACATAGACTCAGATTGAAACAATTCCCACAAGCAGTTTAATCAGTTAACTAATCCAAACGAACTTAAATGAACTGAGTGTTTACATAAGCTATTATTTAATTTAGCTGAAATAACTTTAGAAGTTCAAAGAACAACCCAAAGGAGTTAAATCAATGATCTAATCCAAGCCTAATAAACTAACACAGATGCTTACACAAGGAAGGATTTTTATACAGGATGAAATAAATGGATGTTACTAGAACAAATTAAGCCTAAAATTTAATGACAATATTTATTTTTAACAAAACTGGTAAGAGATTCTCATGATATAACCTTAAGGTAAACATACCAGTTTTTTAAAGCTTCTTATGTCATTATGTGTGCGATCATCTGAACAGAAAGGCATCAATTATTCCTTCTGCTACTATTGATTAATATAGTTATAATAGGTGTTTTCATATTTATTATCCATCTTTTCATGCATAGACTTAAGCAAACCTCTAGAAGTAAATATCTGCTCATTTTAGTTGTAGTTTGCATGTTCTTGGTGCAGAATCTTTCTGATGTTCTTCTCTTAATGGACTAGCATAAAAATAAGAGGCTTAGCTGTTCAGTTTGTGCGTAATCAACCTGCAGTCGGTTGCGTCACTTCCAAACTGCAGCTTTACAACAACACGACCCGTTTCGGTTTGCAAACCGTGATCCTCCGTGTTTTTGACAGCATCAAACAAACAAACCGGTTTATCGTGAAGAAAAATGTCCCTTTTTTCTGCTCTGCACAGCAGTTGGCACCGTGGCAGTCATGATCTTTGCTGTGTGTTTGTCACATTATTTTATTTATTTGTAGTTGGCAACTGGAAAGTGCAGAGTCCTGTTTCAGGCAGCTGATTGTCAGTGAGCAGCAACAGAATTAAGTCCTGTTCCTTCCTCTGTATTCTCTTAAACATCAGTGGGGAACATTTTAATGCTTTTGAAGCCGAAACTTTTTAAAATCGCCAGATGAAACCGCAGCAGGTTCAGGTGAGGGATGAAATGATTAGTCGCATTAATCATGATTAACTGATTATTGAAATAATTGTCAACTAGTAATCGATTATTTGCTAATAGGAGTATACAGACACAAAAATGGCCATCTGCTGAAAAAACATCTTTAATGCAGTAATTAAACAAAAACTTTACAGTTAAACTTGAGAGTTAAGATAAAATCACCTTTGCCTGTAAATTTGTTTCAGAATGCTGTTATCACCCTTTAGGAAATACAATATTTATTCTATTATTTAAAAAAGAATTGAACTATTTATTCATATTTATCTTTTAATGTATTTATAAAATGGTATAAAAATGCTGAAGTGGTCAAATGAAAAATCAGATTAATCAGAATTATCTATAGAACAACTGACTGCGAACATAATCGTTAGTTGCGGTTCTTGTTTCAGGTGTCGCCTGTCGTTGCTTAAAGTCAACAAGCAGGTTATAAAACATTCCTGTTTGTTTTCTGTGGGAGTGACGAGTGGAGGAGGCCGGAAAGATCATCCCTTCATTTCCTCTTGGCAACAGAAGGCAGGAAAGAAAGACTTACCCATCAGCCACTAGAACCCCAACCGGGGGGACCTGGTGACCCTGGGTTTGATGCTCCGGTGGAGGGCGGGGAGTGGGTGTTGTCGGGTCTCAGTGCTCCGTAATGAACGATTTCTTCCAGAGAAATGCACTGGTGGTGGATGAGTACCGTGGGTGAGTTAGTGGGCAGAGTTCACAGCGAGTTCAGAAGCTTAAAGGATGACATCCCTCCATCTTTAGTGATCACAGATGATAGGATAGCAGCTATGTTCTCCAACAGGGTGGAGATTACACCCAGGTGTGCTTATTATCTTTCATATTCACCACAGTCGCATCCCCGCTCTGTATTGATTCCTGTTGAATGACTTTTTGTTTATCTTGTTATGAACAATGACTGTTTTTTTGTTTAATGAGGTGAACCGACCGGGGAGATTAATGGCGGTAGCTCTTTGCTTTTTGGATGTCCCAGATATTGTTTGCTGTTGACATTATATGTCCTGTAACAGCCTTGCAAATGAGTTATGGATTTTTCACAAGGTTGACTCATGCAAATAAAAAAAGTAGCGCTGAAGGTAAAGAGCGGTTTAGGGTTCAGCTCTGTTCAGGGTCGTCGGTTTCTGCCTGTTGGACTCTTGATTCCTCTGCTTTTCAACACAGTTTTCATAAAACATCCACATGTTCTGTTCTGTTTATGTGCTGATTACATCAGTATATGACCTAACCTTAATCTCCCTTCTATCTTCTCCTGAGGCTCCTCTCCTTCCTTCCTTGTGGCTAATTATGTCACAGGTAAGCTTCCAGCTCAGGCTTACCATGTGCCAGATAAAGAAATGATTGTCCTGTCCCAGATGGACATTTTTGTCCTATTTCTCTCTTCTGGCTAAGGCCATGAGATTTGTGGAATGCAGCAAGATGTTGTTTAAGTTTATGTGAGGTTTCCTGAGGTCGTCCAGCTGAGAGCAGGCTTTGTGGCGGCAGCTGGCACTGACACGGACATGCATTGTGCAGACAGATGAGAGTATTGAAGGGAAAAAAACACATAACACACTGTATTTGCTGAAGATTTATTGCTGTTATTGTGTAAAAAAGAAATATGTCTTTTGACTTTGACTATTTCTTTATGCAGTATTTCTAGATCTTTCAGCGTTCTGGTTCTTATCTGATACTTTCCTCTTCAGTTCAGCCAACAGGTTTTCAACTGGATTTCGGTCTGGGAACCGAGATAGCTTTAGGAGGACCGTTCATTTTGAGACTGGGAAATCTGGAAAAGTTTCTGGTTCTGCTGAAAGATTAAATAATACATTTTCTGTTTTTTGGCAGAGACCTGGAAATTTTTAAACAACACTTGAAATCCCCTATAGTTAGCTAACTAACTAGATAGATCTGTAATATAGATATAGCTATCTAGATAGCTATAGGGGATTTTAAACACGATAGATAGATAGATAGATAGATAGATAGATAGATAGATAGATAGATAGATAGATAGATAGATAGATAGATAGATAG